>CM027390.1:2118965-2207677 GCA_015711505.1 Sylvilagus bachmani | reverse complement strand
GGAAACTACTGGGATAACTGCTTTTCCTGCCTCAAAATTTTAATGAAATGAGGAGGACTTACAATCACTGTTAAAAAAAAAAGGGGCTCTACAAGATTTATAAGACATTGCATAATAACTTTATAAATGGTAAATGTTTGAGGTTTGAGGGAGCCCCATGCTCTACTACTGATTAATTCTAAAGTCAAAAATGTAGTAAGAGATGCTTAGCAAATACCAAATTTGTTATTTGTTAAGAAGTAGTGCTATTGTTTTTACAATAGGCATCACAGCCTAAATTTGTGTTGGTGAAGACTGTATACTGTGATTCAAAATAAAATAGTTTGTAATGATTTCAAAAAAAAATAAAAATAAAAATAAAAAAATAAAAATGGATAGATTTTGGGGGAGGAATTTGGCCTAGTGGTGAAGAGACCAGCTGGGGAGCCTGTATCCATATTGGAGAACCTGGGTTAGAGTCCTGGCTCCCTTCCCAATTCCAGCCCCTGGGGATGTGCACCCTGAGAGGCAGCCATGATGGCTCACAAAGCTGAGTCCCTGCCGCTGCCATGGGAGCCCCAGACTGAGTTCCCACCTTTGTCCTGCTCCCAAATGCCTGCCTGTTGTGGGCATTTGGAGCATGAACCAGCAGATAGGAAACTCTCTCTCTCTCTCTCTCTCTCTCTCTCTCTCTCTCTCTCTGCCTCTGCCTCTGCCTCTGCCTCTCTCTCCCCCTGCATTTCAACTAAATAAAGCAAACAAATAATAAGTTTTCAAGAATTTGGACTGGTGATGTCAAAATTAAAAGTTGGTTATTGGCTCCAGTTGCCATGGATCTCATCTTCATCTTTTCTTTCATGAATATTTGCACAGCATTGAGGTCACTGTCTCGTCCAAGCTCTGCTGAACGTCCCACGTAACGTCGGGGACATTGCTCTCACACCAAGCCTCCCTCGCAGCAGTGTCTCATGCCTCTAGGCACGAAGGGCTGGGAATGAGCTGCTGAACTGATCCTCGCACTGAGTATTTTGCAGTGTAAACTGGTGCAGCCACTGTGGCAGAGAGTATGGAGAGATCTCAGTAATCTGGATACAGACCTACCATACAACCCAGCCATCCACTCCTGGGAATTTACCCCCCCAAAAAAAAAAGAATTCAGCATATGAAAGAGTTATCTGTACCCCATGTTCATTGCTGCACAATTCACAATAGCTAAGATATGCATTAACCTAGGTGTCCAAAAACCGTTGACTGGATAAAGAAATTATCATATATATATACAATATGGATACTACACAGCTATAAGAAAAAAGAATGAAATCGTGTCTTTTGCAACAAGGTGGATGCAACTGGAAACATTATACTTAGTGAAACAAGCCATCCCCAAAAGACAGATACCACATGTTTTCCCTGATCAGAGGTAACAAATAGATTAACTAAAATACAAGGCGCAGAAGTAAAATAGACATTTTGGCAATTAATGGTGGTTTATAGCCCTCATCTTTTTCATTAAGGAACAATATTTTGTTTTGTTTTATTTTCTCTTCATTGTGTTTGTTAAACTCTTTTACTTAGGGTAGTGTTAACTATATGATCATAAAGTGTAGTAAAAAAAGACCATTGTAAAAATGAGAGGGAGGGAGAGGAAGAGTTGGAACATGGGTGGAAGGATGGGTACGGGTAATGGTATAAAGGAAATATATGGAATGTATATCCTAAATAAAATATATAATAAAAATTAAAAGAAAACTGGGAAGGGAAGGAGGAGGGAGAGTGGGAGCAGGGAGGGGAGAAGGGTAGCATGGGACGGATCATCATGTTCTTAGAACTGCGCACATGGGGGCCGGCGCTGTGGTGCAGTGGGCTAATCCTCCGCCTGCAGTGCTGGCATCCCATATAGGTGCCAGTTCGAGTCCCAGCTGCTCCACTTCTGATCCAGCTCTCTGCTATGCCTGAGAAAGCAGTGGAAGATGGCCCAAGTCCTTGGGTCCCTGCACCCACGTGGGAGACCCGGAAGGACCTTCTGGCTCCTGGCTTCAGGTAAGCCCAACTCCAGCTGTTGTGGCCATTTGGAGAATGAACCAGCAGATGGATGGAAGATCATTCTCTCTGTCTCCACTTCTCTCTGAAACTCTGCCTCTCAAATAAATAGATAAAATCTTAAAAACAAAACCATATACATGAGATTTGTTCCCCTTATATAAATATAAAACATTTTTTTTTAAAAAAAAGAACATGAGGCAAACGCAGGGGCTGCCAGACCACAGGACAGACCTTCCAGGACAGTGGCTGGGGGAGTGGTGTCTTTGGGTCCCCAGGAGTGGAGTCAGGCGGGAAACCCCTGGCCACGCAGTGCACGCACCACCCTGCGCACTCAAGGGCCAGAGGGCCTGGGTAGGCTTGCTGCCCTGGGCACTCACACCCCCCCCCCACGCCTCTCAAAAGCAGACCAGCGCCCAGCGCCCAACGCGGAGTGCTCTTCGTGACACACGTTCCGAGGGAACAGAGGCTTCCGGGACATAGAAAGCCAGACTTCTGCTCGCTGGGCTGACTCAAGAATGCCTGCATCGTCACCACGGGGCGAATGCGCTGAGCTGCAGAGTGGCTATTCAATACTAGAGTTTCTGGTTTTATTTTATTTTTAACTTTTATTTATTTGACAGATAGAGTTACACAGAGAGAGAGAGAGAGAGTTAAACAGTGAGAGAGAGAGAGAGACAGAGAGAAAGGTCTTCCTTCTGCTGGTTCACCCCCTAAATGGCCACCATCAGCTGGTGCTGCGCTGATCCGAAGCCAGGAGCCAGGTGCTTCTCCTGGTCTCCCATGTGGGTGCAGGGCCCAAGCACTTGGGCTATCCTCCACTGCCCTCCCGGGCCACAGCAGAGAGCTGGACTGGAAGAGGAGCAGCCAGGACTAGAACCGGCACCCATATTGGATGCCGGTGCCATACGTGGAGGGTTAACCAAGTAAGCCATGGTGCTGGCCCAAGATTTTTCTGAGTTTTCTAAAAAGACTAAGCAGCAAGGTTAGAAATGTCCCCAATACTTTTCTATATCCATTAGGATGCTCACTGAATGTGTTATATGGGAGGATCTTAACAAATAGTTCAACTTATTCATGGTTTTTAAAAGTGTCAATTATATGCAATTTGATAGTTTTTGAAAGAGTTGTATATATATATGTATGCATGTATGTATTCATAAGAATGATGAGCTTATGATGTATTTTTTCATTTCATATCAGAAATGTCACACAGATGTCCACTGTCATTAGTCAGAGTAGTACTAGACATAAGCTATTTTAGTTATTGAAGTGAAAGACATAAAGATGTCACGCTTACAGGTATTATTACCAATGACAGAGGAAACCCAAGGAAATGTGAAAACAAGTTGCTAAGTTTTTTTGGATGAAATTTGTTGGATGAAAGACCAACCACCTTCATGGAGCTAACAGCTATTTAGAAAATGCTGTTTTGATACCAACCAGGTAGTTACAGAGTAACCAGTATTAAACCTAATAAAAATTATTCATTATCATTATGCAGAAAATTATGAACATGTTTTGAAAAATATTTAAAAAGACCAAACTATATATCCTATTCCTGAGATAGATGCGTAACTAAAAAAGCATTGATTCCCCCCAAATTCAGCTGAAAGTTCTGTGCAATTGTACCATAAATCCCAGCAGGGTCTTTCTGATGAGAGACTCTGAAATCCTTATGGAAAAGCCAACAGCCAAACCAGCCTTGATCATTTTAAGAAAAGGTGGGGAGAGTGCTTTCTTTACCTGACAGCAGGAATTTATTTAAGCTCTTGTTTACCAAGACAATGAGGTAGCAGTAGGGAGATCAGGAATCAGACTCACCTGCCAGTGGAAATTAAAATGCGACAAATGTACAGTATGCATTTAAACAAGCAGTTCAACAATTGGTTCTCATCTTGAACAAGAAATTGCCTCCCTACGTTGTGTCTTGTACACAAATCGATTCAGGTGGGAAGATTCTCTCTTAATATTAAGAGAAAGCTCAGAAGACATAGAAGAAAATTTGGGAGATCTTTAGGATCTAGGAACACAAATCATTAAAATAATGATTGACAAAAGCGGGAACTTCAAAATTAAAAGCCATTCATCAACAGACATAAAAAGAATTGAGAAAAATCAAGACATAAACAACAAGCTGTTTGGGGGAGTATAGACAGCAAAGACAAATATCCAGAGTACTGAGAGAACCACAACGGGAAGATAGAGAAATCCCCAAAGGAGAAAAGAAAAACAAATGACGAAACCCCAACATCCAAGAAACACGGAAATGCGGTCAAATCCAGGAGTAATCAAAACGGACACTGAAGAACACGAATGCTGTTACTTGGGTAATAACTCATTTTGGAGGAGCAAAAAGCTAAAATGTCCAAGAGCTAGGGTGAATGTCGCACCGTTTCTAATCTGCTCGACGATTTCGGAAGGCAAGTTGGCCACATCAGACAAAGGTGAAGACAACAGCCGCTCTGTGATCCGAGGCTTGTACCCCGGAAACCTGTCCCCCAATCCTCACAAATGCGCACAAAGGAGATAGGTCCCGAAAACCTGCACTGAAGCAATTTTTATATAAAAACAAATCTAAAAGAACCTAAAGCAAAATGCTTATTTTCAATGCTTATTTTTCAAAAGAAAAATAAACAGAATTGAAGCATATTTGTATAACAGAATCTCATACAGCATCGGAAAAAACTATCAACATAGAAAAACTAGGTTGCAGAATAATAAATACAATACTGTTTATACATCATTTTAAATTTGCAAATCATTACTAAGTGTTGTTTGTATGTGGCTCATATGGTGTGAAAATATTAAAAACCCAGGAGAGAAAGAGCAACACCAACTTTCAACAGTGATGCCATGGATGCGGAGGGAAGGTGATGCGCTTGAGAAAGAACGCATGACTGTGGGCAGGGCGGGCGCTGTTCTCACCGGCTGGTACTTCTGATGCCGTGAACAGGGTGGCAGCTACACGGGCGTTCACCACGCAATGCTTGAGCGATATGTTTAGGATACTGACATGCTGTGTGTGATTTTGCCCCCCTGGCTGTTGAAGTCTGAGTACAGCCCAGATGTCTGCAGTCTTAATAAACATCCCAGAAGCGAGGACAGGGGACAATCAGGATACAGAGCAGATCTGTATCCTAGAAGACTTTTTAGCCTAAAATGTGGGGATATTAAAGTAACACAGCAAAAGTTCCAGAAATCTAGGAATAAGTACGTTGGTCTAGAATGGGGCCTGTGGTCAGACAATGTGTTTTTTAGTTCCAGATTCTGTCAAATATTACTTTTGTGCAGAAATTAGAAATTGCACAGGACCCCAGGAGCACGGTGTAGAACAACATGAACCAAGTGAATGCCCACATGGCTCCCACTTCTCTTCCAGGGATTAGTCACGTGGATGGGGCCTCTCCTAACCAAACAACCGAGTTCCCCTTTGTTCAACAAATATTCGCTGGATCATGAGTGTGTGTCCAGACACTGGGGATGCAGTGACCTCCGTGGTCCCTGCAGTTTCTGCATGAGGAGGCCAGGCCAGGCCAGACCCGGCCAGGTGCAGACGTGAGAGCCTGGAATGGTCACAGCTGACCACAACGGGCAAGGTCTCAGGCTGACTCCTGAATCTGTGAGCCTCTCCCATTTTGCCTCTAGTTGATATAAGGAAATTTAGGTGCTTGGCAAGTTCTCTAGATATTTGATTGCCATATTTCAAAATAAAGAGATATATTTAGAGCTATTGTGTTTTGGAAAATTGCAAGTTTTTGATATATCTGTAATACTTACTAGGAACTCGTTGAAAATCTATGATTCTGAGGTCTATTAATACATAGCCTGAAATAATTTAATTTTACATTCTGTAAAAGTGCTTCTTGAAAAATCCAGTGGTATTTAGGGACAGGCATTTGGCTAAGCGGTAAGCTGCCCATTAGGACACACACGTCCATGATCAAAGCGCCTGGGCTCAATGACCAGCTCCCAACTCCAGTCTCTTGCTGATGTCTGCACGAAGCAGTGGTGGGGTCTCAAACATCTGGCCTCTGCCACCCGTGGGAGAATCCTGAATTTCGTCCTTGCCTCCCAGCTTCAACCCCCAGCCTGGGGCCATTGGAGGCTTTTGGGAAGTGAACCAGAAGGTGGAAGCACTTTTTATCTAGCTCAGTCTCTTTGTCTCTTAAATGAACAATTTAAAGAATTCAACGGTTTTAAAATAAATGCTAAATACAAAATCTTGCTTTAAACAATTTCTATCTTTGTGAGGAAATTGTTACACATATAATGACCATATATAAAACTTGGAAGATTCATAAAGTATTAAAGAGGAATAAAAAAAACTACAACTCAGAAAAAATATCTGATATATTTGTATCTTTCTTTATCATTCTTTGTTTCAAAATAAACATGAAAATAAAAATGTTTTCTGGTTCACTACTGAGATGGCAATGACCAGTGCTGGGCCAGGTCAAAGCCAGGAGCCAGGAGCCAGGACCTTCTTCCAAGTCTCCCACACGGCTGGCAGGGGCCCAAATACTTGGGCCATCTTCTGCTACTTTTCCTAGGCCATCAGCAGGGAGCTGGACCAGAAGTGGAGCAATGGGGAGACAAATTGAAACCCATATGGGATTCTGGCATCTCAGGGGGAGCCTTTACCTGCTTCTCCACGATGCTGTCCCTGGCCCTGTTACTTAAATGTGAATATTTTGCCCCAAAAACTCCATTAGCATTTCCCTGTTGTTCCTTTTTCATTATTTATGCCACTTAGACTCCTGGAGCATGGAAGTGTTAGGAAGTGGCTCCTGCCCTGAAAATGGACACAGAAAACCATGAAAAAACAGTAAGTGCTAAGGCACCCAATGCTTTGGACAAAGGGGAGATGCACAATTCTGTGTTGGAATGGTAAGATTTTCATGTTTCCCCTCTTTCAAATACTCCTCTGCCGACATACTTCAGAGTCACTGGTTCTGCTAGCAGCACTGTTATTTCAACGTCAAGGACGTGATAGAGAGAGCTGTGCTTTCTCCTCTATGAAATGTGTGGGCTGTGGTAACGAGGTGCTTACATAGCATAGCCACCAACACTGCCAAAAGGCCAAGATGAGGAGTCATCCGGAAAGGGGAACAGCAGAACACCAAGAGCTGTGCACACAGGGCCGGTAGGTTCAGAAGCTCAGCATTCACGGGAAGTGTGTGTGTGTGTGAGTGTGTGTGTGGGTGAGTGTGTGTGTGTTTGTGTGAGTGTGTGTGTGAGTGTGTGAGTATGTGTGTGAGTGTGTGTGTGTGAGTGTGTGTGTGAGTGTGTGGGTGAGTGTGTGTGTGTTTGTGTGAGTGTGTGTGTGTGATTGTATGTGTGAGTGAGTGTGTGTGAGAGTGTGTGAGTGTGTGTGTTTGTGTGAGAGTGTGTATGAGTGTGAGTGCGTGTGAGAGTGTGTGTGTGAGTGTGTGTTTGTGTGAGAGTGTGTGAGTGTGAGTGCGTGTGTGAGTGTGTGAGTGTGTGAGTGTGTGTGTGTGTGTGTGAGATCCACCAGTGGAAGGGCCTCTCAGAAACAGAAGGGAGAGTCACCTGCCCCTATGGGACCATGGAGAAATAACTGTGGTGTGGCTCAACTCACAGACTCGGAGGCAGAGTTTCTAATATGTCATTGCCACTGCATGATTTGGTAAGATATTAAAACCCTCTCTGCCTCAGTTTCCTTATTTGTAAAATGTGGGTAATAAGAGAACCACTCTTGCCAAGATCCTATGAGAACTAAATGAGTTAATGCACAGTGGAGTCACTAAGCATGAGGTCAGAATTTATCAGATCATCTGCAAAGTACTCAATAAAGACAGCCTGTCATTAACATAATCATCACCAACATCACCACTATCAATATCATTATCACTATCATCACTACCAACATCATCACTATCAGCATCATCACCATTGTCCTCACTATCTGACTCATCATTATCACCACCACCATCATCACCTCATCACATCAACATCACCATCACCACCACCATCATCACATCAACATCACCATCATCACTATTAACATCAGTGTTGTCATCAACACTGCCACCATCATATCATCAGGAGAAGCACATCACCTCCAACACCATCACCACCACCATCATCACCATCATCACATCAACATCACCATCATCACTATTAACATCAGTGTTCTCATCAACTGTCACCATCATATCATCAGGAGAAGCACATCACCTCCATCACCATCATCACCACCGCCATCATCATCACTATCACCATCATCACTGTCAGCATGACCATCACCACTACATACATGAACGTTCTCATCAACTGTCACCATCATATCATCAGGAGAAGCACAACACCTCCACTATCATCATGACCACCGTCATCATCATCACTATCACCATTATCACTGTCAGCATCATCCCCATCATCACCACCGCCATCGTTATCACCATCACCATTATCACCATCCTCATCATCAACATCACCATCGTCACTATCAGCATCATCACCATCATAACTGTCAACATTATCAGCAGCAGCAGCATCACCATTATCACTAACAACATCATCCTTGTCATCATCACCATCATGATCACTGTCAACATCACCATCACCATTGTCAACATCATCACCATTGTTATCACCATCACCATTATCACCATCTTCATCATCAGTATCAGCATCATCACCATCATCAGCATTCTCATCATCAATATCGCCATCATCACTCACAACATCATCACTGTCATCATCACCATCACCTTTGTCATCATCATGATCACCAATGAATTACTTCTCCATGAAGTTATGAAGAAAGAATAAATCCAATAAAAGGTAACTACAATGGCTCCTAACATACTGTTCAGGCCTCCATATATTTTTCTATTGAATGTACCATTTTATGAACCTCCAAATTGGCACACTTACAATTCTGGCCACGCAATCTAACTTGCTTAAAGTTTTGTGAGTGAATGAAAAATATTTCCTTTTCTAAATTCCTGATTTTTCAATAATTATCAATTCTGATGCTAGATAGACAAAAGAGAAACATCACAATTTGACTCTGAAATGCCTCAGGTTTCCAACCTGAATCCTGCGTTACACTTTCCCTGGCATTCACAGTTCCTGACACTACAGCGAATGACTTTCCTCTCACATCACCCTGGGGATAAAGACTCAGGCAATGACCTCATGATTTAGGAGGCTTTCAGATGTGCAGCTATTGGCTTGGCCCTTCCTGGTTCTCACCCATCTATTGAAGTTTCTTCAGGTACGATTTGAATGGAGAGCACAGGACACTCTGATGGGTAAGTCATGGGCTGTTGAAGGCCCAAGAAGGCATGGAGGACTGCGTGGAGATGGCACAGAGGAGAAGGGGGCTGTGAGCAACCCCTCGTCCCACTGGATTGAAAGATGCTGATGGGAGGGAGTGCAGAGAGAGCCAGCACTCTCCTGAGACCAGGGAACAGACTTGAGTTCTTTAGGGAGCATTGCTGAATTCAATGTATTCAATGTAAAAAGTCAAAGGGATCCTAAACCAAGTGGTCAAACACTATCAAGTGAAAAGTTTTTAAAAAGGAAGTGAGAGGAGGATTTTAGTCCTGGGCTTTCGCAAAAATGTCTGTCGGAAAAGGAAATGGGCTGAGTGTCTGGGTGAGGGGGTGCAGGGACCTTAGCATGGCTGGAGCCTCTGTGACCACAGGCGAGGCCAGTCCAGCGGTGAGGTGACCACAACCAGCTCCACGATGCCACGTGCTGGGCTGGCCACTCTGCCACTGGGCCTGGCTCTCAGACTCGTTGGTGTAGGATTCCCTGTCCCACATGGAGGATGACTGTGTTCTGCTCTGGCTTTGGAGATCGCCGGGGATAGATGCAGCAGAAGTGCACAGGGGCACACCTGCTGCCACTGCACTGGGGCTCTGTGGTCACAGGACTTTCCCTGTTCTGATGCAGCCACCTTTAGGCTTGGCTTCTGCAGCAGTGCCAACTCAGACCCAACCTTTGGACTCGTCTTGGAGATGCAGTTTTTCACATTATCTCAGCACAGGGCAGGAACAAAGAGCCACAGAGCCCAGAGCCCGAGTGTCCGCTGAGGTGAGCCCCATCTGCACAGAGCCCACACCTCCACGTGGGCAACCTCCGCAGGCCTCAGCTCTGCAGACACAGTGCATTCCTGGCACTGTCCTCAGCGGCTGTCCGCAGAAGTCGGTTCTGAGACACGAGCCACAGTACTGAAATCTGACAGCACCCGAGTGCAGCTCCATCAGGCCACGTGAGACTGCAGGGGTGGAGAGGGCATTGAAGCCGGGCAGATGCAGGCTACGATGGGCAGGGAGATGGCGTGGGCATCGCCATTATCTGCAGGTGTGTGAGGTGCACATTCACGTGCCATCCCACCAGCGACCAAGGCCACTCCCAGTCATCTTCCCCACTGTCAGTGCCATCTAGAGACCCAGATACACTTTTGCCCTAGACACTACGAGGTACACCCATCTTTATGACATCTTTTACCTTTTCTGGCATAGAAGGCAGAACCCATGGCAGCTTAGGTGATTCCCTAATGGAGTTTGCACCTGTGTGACCCTGTCCTTGGCTAGAACTCCTGTCTCACCCACGTGCCCTTCCCTCCTCTCCATGGCTCTCTCTTATGGCCAGAGCAAGGCGGCCAGGAGAGTGAGTGCCACTCCACCACCCCCGGCTACACCTGCACTCACTCCACACACTCCACTTTAAATCGCTAGGAGATAATGTGGGACACAATAGATCTCTCAGACGACTGGTTACTTCATTGGCACCAAACAAGTCTTAATTGTCACATCCACACTGAAGTGTCTAACGTTTTCAGGAACTCATCCCCTGGATTACATCCCTGCAGGGCCCAGTGCAGAAGGAAGCATCATGGCAACGCTGATGTGTTTGTGCTGTTTAAGTCAGCAGAGAGGTGAGGGATGGCCTTGCAGTGGTGTTATTTAAAGTGTGAACCACATTCCCCGGAGGCAAAGTCATTCCCCAATGAGATCACAAGAGGGAACGCATGCCCATTACTTGCCATGTACCTGCAACACACATGTTACATGTGTGTGTCCCCGTGTACCTGGAAACTACCTTTAATGTGAAGTCCACACTTTACATGAAAGAAAGACTCACATGAAGAAAGACTTGCTGCTAGCATTTGAGAGAAACTTTCAATCACCTGTTTGCAATGCAATGTAAAACTAAATAACCCAAATTGTAGGCAATTGTGTCATCAGTAACAGCCAATACATCAAGGGCATCTTGCATTGAGCCTTTAGCCAATTAAATAATGACTGTCACCAGCCACCCTAGGGGATCTGTGGCCTGGATGGAGGGAACACGCCCCACAGAGAGAAGGGCAGCTGGATGGCGTCCCCTTTTGGACTCTGTGAGGGTGGCTGAGTCCTGCAGAGCGAGGAGGGCTCCAGCTCCCACGGGAGGCTTTCCACGGAGGCAGGTCCTCCCAGCTGAGCGAGGGCTTTCACTCTGCAATGGAAGGTTTGTTCACTAGCCTTGCTTCTTATTTTAAATAGAAATGCTAGGAATTCTCAGGTTCTACTTTGAAAATAGACATAATCTTTAGTATTTAGTTTATTTCCTACCACAGATGTTAATTTGCCTACATTTTTACTATATGACTTTTAATAATTTACTGTAGGCTTATTAAAATTGTGGTTAGCTTCCTATAAGTAACAAAATTTCACTTCTTCCCCAGAAACAGAAAATCCCTAGGATCTCTCATGCTGCTACACTTGGAAGTTTTCCATTTTGCAATAAGCAGGCCCACAAATGGCTGGAAATAACATAGACAATAACTCTACTATCATTTCCGTCATTGTCTTAAATTAGTGAGGGCCTCAGAAGATGCAGTTTTGATGGGCAGCCCCGTGATAGAACTTTAACATAAGGTCTTCCTGTTGCCCCCCCATGCCCCTTCCCATGAACTACCATGAAAACCTGTAAGTGTTCCCAGGGCCTCTGATTCATGCACAACCACAACGCTGCTCTGGGAGGAAACCAGCCACAAAAGGCACCTGAGAACGTCACCTGGCAGCTACGGGATCCCCCGCACGGGTTTCTGCAGTCAGTATCTGAAATTGCCTTTCCTTGAGTGTTACTAGCTTCTCTTTCTACTGGATATTGGGTACATTTCCCTGGTGTGAAGGATGGAAGACCCACCATCACTCTGTTTGTAAAGACCAATCCTAGCTCTGGAGGTCGACCAGCACGTTGTTGGAGACAAGCTCTGCATTAGAATAGCTTCTGGAAAAATAGATTTGAATTTTAAAGGGGCTTATTCATTTATTTTTATTTATCTGAAAGGCAAGGAGAGGAGAGAGGGAGGGAAGGAGGGAGGGAGGGACGAAGGGAGAGAAAGAGAGAAAGAGAGAGAAAATCTCTTTCTTCCACTGTCAGGCCAAAGCCAGGAACCAAAACCTGCTTCTGGGTCCCCCAGGTGGGTGACAGGGATCCATCACCTGGTGCCTCCCAGGTGCACGTTAGCAGGAAGGCGGATCAGAAGCAGAGGCGAGACTGGGACCCTGGCTGACATAGGAGTCAGGCACCCAAACGGCGTCTTAGCCCAGGCCACCACAACACCTGCCCCAGATTTGCACTTGCATAGGTCAGTCCTCGAGGTCTGGGCAGCCAAGAGGCACTTCCTGCAAGCACGGATGCATCTTTGAGAGGGCTGGTTGAGAACGCAGATTTTGGATCCAGAGCCGCAGCTCCACTGCATTAACCGTGTAAGCTTAGGCAGGGCACTTCACCGTCCTCACTGTAAAATGCCAGTAATGATAAGATGCTGGCGAGTACCCTGTCTGAAATGCTGGTGAGTACCCCTGTCTGAAATACTAGTGAGTACCCTGTCTGAAATGCTGGCGAGTACCCAGTCTGAAATACTAGTGGGTACCCTGTCTGAAATACTAGTGAGTACCCTGTCTGAAATGCTGGCGAGTACCCAGTCTGAAATACTAGTGAGTACCCTCTCTGAAATGCTGGTGAGTACCCTGTCTGAAATGCTGGCGAGTACCCTGTCTGAAATACTAGTGAGTACCCTGTCTGAAATACTAGTGAGTACCCTGTCTGAAATGCTGGCGAGTACCCTGTCTGAAATACTAGTGAGTACCCTGTCTGAAATACTAGTGAGTACCCCTGTCTGAAATGCTGGCGAGTACCCTGTCTGAAATGCTGGTGAGTACCCTGTCTGAAATACTAGTGAGTACCCTGTCTGAAATGCTGGCGCATACCCCTGTCTGAAATACTAGTGAGTACCCTGTCTGAAATACTAGTGAGTACCCTGTCTGAAATGCTGGCGAGTACCCAGTCTGAAATACTAGTGAGTACCCTCTCTGAAATGCTGGTGAGTACCCTCTCTGAAATGCTGGTGAGTACCCTGTCTGAAATGCTGGCGAGTATCCCTGTCTGAAATACTAGTGAGTACTCCTGTTGAAATGCTGGCGAGTACCCAGTCTGAAATACTAGTGAGTACCCTGTCTGAAATGCTGGCGCGTACCCCTGTCTGAAATAATAGGGAGTACCCTGTCTGAAATGCTGGCGAGTACCCCTGTCTGAAATACTAGTGAGTACCCCTGTCTGAAATGCTGGTGAGTACCCTGTCTGAAATACTAGTGAGTACCCTGTCTGAAATGCTGGTGAGTACCCTGTCTGAAATGCTGGTGAGTACCCCTGTCTGAAATACTAGTGAGTACCCCTGTCTGAAATACTAGTAGGTACCCCTGTCTGAAATACTAGTGAGTACCCTGTCTGAAATGCTGGCAAGTACCCCCGTCTGTAATACAAGTGAGTACCATGTTTGAAATACTAGTGAGTACCCCTGTCTGAAATACTAGTGAGTACCCTCTCTGAAATGCTGGTGAGTACCCCTGTCTGAAATGTTGGCGAGTACCCTGTCTGAAATGCTTGGTACCAGAAGTGCTTCAAATTTCCAATTTTTTTGAACTTTGGGATACTTGTAAATATGTAATGAGACATCATGGGGATAGAACACAAGTCTAAACACAAAGCCCATTTATGTTTCATATACACCTTATGCCAGTAGGTTGAGGGTAATTTATATTTTTTTAATAACTCTGTGCATGAACTAGAGTGTCATGATGCAGAATTTTCCTCTTGTGGTACCACGTCCATGCTCAGCACGTGCCACACCGTGGAGCGTTTGGACTTGGGGTTTCGAGATTTGCAGTGTTCAGCCTGCTGCACCTCCTTGGTTGTGCTGCTTTGGGATCAATTAGCTGACACCTGTAGAACACTTGGCTGCTCGCCCTTTTGGGGTCAAGAATCTTAGACCAAATCATTTAATGAATTGAAAATTAGGATTGTGGGGCACAGTAAACCAGCTTCTCTCAGAGGGCCTGCATCCTGAATTTTACTAAGAGATGACACAAAAACAGAATTTTGTTTTAATAATAAAAGCTTACATTTAAAGCTGATCAAAAAGCCCCAAGAAATAAAAGTTTCATAGATAGAAAGAGTGCTTAATTACTACACAATATCTGGTGTTAAGACTAACCACGGGGCAGGCACTGTGGTGTGGTGGGCAAAGCAGCTGCCTGTGACACAGGACCTCATATGGACGCACTTTTGCATCCTGGCTGCTCCCCTTCTGGTCCAGCTCCCTGCTGATGGCCTGGGAAAGCAGTAGAAGATGGCCCATGTGCTTGGGCCCCTGTATACTCCTGGGAGACCCGGAAGAAGCTCCTGGCTCCTGGCTCCTGGCTCCTGGGTTTGGTCTGGCCCAGTGCTGGCTGTTGCTGCCATGTGGGGAGTGACCGGGTGGAGGGAAGATCTCTCCCTCTCTCTCTCAGTCCACTGACAGCCAGGGTAGGGGTTTCCCTTGCTTGGTCAGGGAGGGGTCATGGAGCTCCTCTGTCACCACAAAGGCAAGGTCATGGACAGGTGGGAGTGCTCACTCAGGGACAGATCCTTCTTATTTCATGTAAATCACTAATATGACAGGTTGTAGACATCCTAGAAATAAATTGCATTATGCAAACTTCACATATTAAAGAGCTGTAAAGATAAAACTATAAGACAGGTGGGTTTACACATAGTGGGTAAAAGACAGCTACTCGTGTGGGGAGTGTCCTCAAAGAGACGTCCATGGGAAACAGCCTCAGATGAGCACCCTCCGACACCAGGTGCTGCACCCAGGGCTCGGGCTTGCCCAGGCCCTTTCTCCATGCAGATGGTGATGGCAATGCTCCCTTCTGGGTCCATGTTTGAGTTAATCTCGATTTTCCATTCTGTGTTCACACTGGGAGTCGAGAACCAAGATGTTGCTGCATGGCGAATGACAGTGAAGCAAACTGGATTGGAAGAGCCATGGAGAATGGTAACCCAACGGCTGCATTGCTTGGATTCCATTATGCATTTGTTTTTCTTACAACAGAAATAAGGCATTGAGTCTGGGCAGACCTAACGCTGTTAGACACGAGCTGGGTTGCCCTCAGTCACACCCACAAGTGGGCAGTCATTGCTGTCCAGCCAAAGGTGGCACCTGGCTGGAAGATTGTCAAATTTTAGTTGAAACCCTCTAGAGAGCGTGATATTCTCTGCATTTTAATCTTTGACTCACCATTTAGTAGTTCTGTGATTTGGAAAAAAGTACTTAATTTTTCATTATTTCATTTGAAAGGCAGTGGAGACTCCCAAGCACTGGTTCACTCACCAGATGCCTGTAGCAGCCAGAACTGCTGGACGGGGCTGAAGTCAGGGGCCAGGAACTCAGTCAAGGTCCTCCATGTGGGCAGCAGGGACCCAAGTACTTGAACCATCACAGCTGTCTCAGCAGGAAGCTGGAACTGGGATCCAACACAGTCCCGCATGGGACACCGGCACTCAAAGCAGCATCCTAAGTGATAGGCCAAGCGCTCACTCCCCTACTTCATGTTTTAATTAGCTTTATATTTCTACCTGGAGTATAGAGATAAAGCTGATTCACAGAATTAACACAGGCAAGGGATACACACGGTGCAGCCCCTGAGAGAGACACAGCAACACGAAGCCCTCACCTAAGAGACCTGAGTTCTCTCATGAACACTTGCACGGTTCTCGTCAGCTTGGATGTCAACCCTACATTAGGAGCGGAAGGAAAAGGCTGATCTGTGTTTTGTGTTCTACGTCCGTCCTACACAGGACACCACGGGAGTAAGAGGACACGCCCCCACCCCATCCCAGCCCCCCACTCTCTGGATGGGGCCAGCATAGGGACAGGAGGGACAGGGAGAAGCAGAAATGAAAACCCAAGACTGTGTGTGGTTCTCTACCAAGCTGCTCTGAAGACGTGTGTGTGGCCCTGTTCACAGAGAACAAAGACACGCAGGCATCAGCCCCAGTGGGACCTGCAGCTGTGGGGAATGTGGGTCCCTAGCCTTCCTGAGCGTCACTGAACGGAGCCTCAACTCTCACGGAAACAGCGCTCTTGGTGGCAGGCGTGGTCTTCCCCTAAGAGGGTCACAACTCCCCTGTCAATGAAGCCACACCTTCACAGTAGGGACTGCATTTTAGAGCGCCTGAGACTTATCTTGAGAAAGGACCCCCCACCGTGGGGCTCTGATCTGAAACTGTGGTCCAACAGTCCACTGCATCCCACTCCACGGAGCACGGAACCTCCCCAGCATGATGGCTCAAGCTTAAAACAGACGGGCTGCACCTGGACTACTGTTAAGACTGTAATTTGTCGATTGTCAAGACTGTAATTGGTATTAGTTTCACATAGGCCTTAGGTCAGCTTGACCTTAGTAACCACGTATTCCCCCCAAGCCCGATCCTAGCAACCATGGACTCCCCCTCCCCACCTTTGGATTTTGCCTTTATAAACCCTGTTGCTTTGAGTTTTGGGGTCGAGAGTTCTTTGGGGCGTGAGCCCACTGTTGGCTGTTGAAGATAAAGAACCATCAAATTTTATCAGTGTGCAGTGCTCCTCTGTTTGCACAGAAAGAGAACAATTACAAGGCATTAACTTTAAAGTGTTTAATGGACTTCCTTCTAAGATTGGTAAAATAAAGGGGTGTCCTGGGAAAATGACCTTGTCACACACGGAGACACCTGTGTCACCTGCTTCTCTTCCCGAGCATGGCTCTGCCTTCACTCAGGCACTCAGGAACGTCACCCTGGGAGTCTCGGTTTTCCTTAAAACACTGCACAGAAACAGGATGTCTGGCCTTCCTCATCAGACAGGCTACAGGGGTGTCTTCGCAGTAAGTGGAAAGACTGGCTGACGAGAAGTTATCCAGACTGCCGAACCAGAGGGTTTCCAGGTTGGGGCGACTGCCAGGCGAGAGGTGTTTGTAGGACTTGAATGGGGAAAGCAGAGTGGGTGCCCGCTTGGAGAAGGGGCTCCTACCCAGCAGTGGGCTAGGACGGAGACTCCAGCTGTCACCTCAGTGTGTGGCACAGCTCGCAGCACCCCCACACGACCCGAGATTGGAAGAATGCACAGGACGGACAGGAAAGTGTGCACGGAGGCCGGGAGCCACTTGCAACAACTCTCCTCTGCCTCCTGCTCCCTCTGCCCAGGGCGTGTGCTCCTATCTGCCGCTCTAAGCATCCCTTTCCTGATGCTTAGAATGTTCTCAGACACCACGAAAACCCTACCCCGAATGCAAGCCCAACAGCCCATACGATGCAGGTGAGCCAGGCCCCAGGGAAACGCAGACCAGCTCGGTGTGCTGCTCAGCAGGAAGGTGATGCTGGAAATACTAGACACGTTATTTCAAATTTCATTTACAGGAAGCCTTGCAGAGTCCTTTGGGGAGGATGGATATGACCAAAAATTTCTTTTTTCCTGTTGATTTTTCATTTAACAAATACTAGTTTCTGCAGGCATGCATTCACATTGTCCAGTTCTTAGTGGGACAATAAATCATGTCTCAGTTCTCCTCTTCCCATCCACGGTCTCCACTCACCATTACTACCCATCACCCCCATTAGTTAACCATAGTGACTAGTTTCCATCCCTCCAGATTCTTAGAAGTATACAGATATGAATTCATACTTCTCCCTGTTATAACACTAAACTTTTGCATCTTAAATTTGTCTATTAATAATGTGTCTGTAAGAGCTCTCCAGTTCACAGACTTCCTTCTTTTGTAAATCATGGATGCATGGATGCATGGATGGATGGGTGCATGGATGCATGGATGGATGGGTGCATGGATAGATGGGTGCATGGATGGATGGGTGCATGGATGCATGGATACATGGATGGATGGATGGATGGATGCATGGATGGATGGATGGATGGATGGATGGATGGGTGCATGGATGCATGGATGGATGGGTGCATGGATAGATGGGTGCATGGATACATGGATGCATGGATGGATGGATGGGTGCATGGATGGATGGATGCATGGATGCATGGATACATGGATGGATGGATGCATGGATGCATGGATGGATGGATGGATGGATGGATGGATGGGTGCATGGATGCATGGATGGATGGATGCATGGATGCATGGATGGATGGATGGATGGATGGGTGCATGGATGCATGGATGGATGGATGCATGAATAGATGGATGCATGGATGAATGGATGAATGGATGGATACATGGATGTATGGATGGATGGATGCATGGATGGATGGATGGATGGATGGACAGATGGATGGATGGACGGACAGATGGACGGACGGATGGATGGATGGATGGATGAAGCAACAAATGTCATTTAACTAGTTCCATACTGATGGACGCTTAGGTTGTTCTTGGTCTTTTGTGTTGCAGAAATACCACACTGAGTGTGAATGTGTGGCAGCTGGTTTAAAGATTTGCAGAGTTGTCCATCTTTCCTGTTTTGTTTTTTGTTGTGTTTTCTTTTGGTAAATATCTATTCATTCATTTATTTGAAAAGCCAAGTAACAGAGATAGAGGGAGAGAGAAAAAGAGAGGGGCCCTTCAGAGAGACCTTCCATCTGCTAGTTTATTCTCCAAGTGGTCAAAACAGCCAGGTCTGGGCCAAGTGAAAGCCAGGGAACCAGAACTGCATCTGGGTCTCCCATGTGAGGGACAGGGGCCCAAGCAATTGAACCATCATACGCTGCTTCCCAAGTGCATTAGCAGGGAGCTAGATTGGAAGTAGAGCAGCTGAGACTTGAACTGGCACGCGGATATAGATGTGGGGTGTTGCCTTGACAGGCGGCGGCTTAAGCCACTGCACAACCCTGTTCTCCGTCTTTCCTATTTTGGTGGACATTGTCAAGCTGCCCTCCATCAGCTTGTATTTTTCAACTAAAAAAAAAACCCAGATCTTTAATAAGGCTATTTTTCAAAATATGTTTCCAGTTCCAACATTGTTGCAAAACTCAGGGTGTTGAGTCTCCCCTTTAGCTGCCTATAGAAACCCAATTCTTTTCAATTCTTCTCATTCTTCACAAAATTCTGGAAAATATTCATTTAATTACAGAAAAGTGAAAAGATAGCAGATATGCTTAAATTATGTGTACATGCAGACATCTGAGGCTGGCCGCCACAGCTCCAGCTAGAAGTTGCTGGTGTTAAGGCCACCCTGACCCCAGGCCCACACCCCCGGCCAAGAAGCAACTCTGTGTTGCACCTGAAGCAGAGCCGGAGGAGTCGACAGAGCTTGTCCTGTTGGGGCAAAAGGAGAGACAGTTCTCGGAGATAAGCCCCAAACACATTTGCAAAAGAAGGTGGTGCGTAGCACCAAGTGTTTATGGAGAGCCTGGGGGTTGCTTTTAATAACCAGGGATGACTTTTGTTTCCCGAGTCACACCCTGACAGGTGAGCTGAGTGGCAGGTGAGAAGTGTAGCGCCAGGGAAAGGGTTGTGCAGCCGTCCGACTCTCCTGCTGTGTGGTCTCCTGCCCGCTCTTCCAGGGGTGGGGATCACCATCCGAGTTCAGCACCTGTCGGGCCCTGCTCTGAAGGGGAGGGAACACGGCCCCCTGACCTCACGGTATCTCCTTCCACCCAGTGGCGAGGCGGCTCCAAAGCACAGACCTACCTGGCCACATCCTGCTCCTTGCTCGCAGGTGGCTGTGGACAATGTCCACCTGACGATACTGCCTTGCTTATACAACAGATCACGAAATAGCCACGTCTGGAAGTGCTTTCCCCAGCGGTGAGACATCCAAGCTCGTCACGGAGAACCAGGAAGTCAGACTGCAGGTAGCTCACAGGTGTGCACGGCCACAGAGGCCCTGGACCGACCTCTTGGACTTAATTTTTTCTACTTTCACGTTTCCCACTATTTGTATTAAAGCATCGTGGAAGTGGGTGGAACGTGAACTGCACAACTCATCTAGTACCTGGGGTTGTTTTTGTCTGTCACCTACTCCATTCCATGTGAACGCATCTTCTGTTCAGTGGCATACATCAGTTGAGATCTATATTCAACTGATACTGGTGTTAGTCATAATTCTGCACATAAAGTCAAACCTCATGTGAGAATAAAATGATTGAAACTTAACACTCTGTCTCTTCTCCAGAAATTAATTCTGATTTTTCTTTTTTCACAAACATCTCCAATATGAATTCAGAGTCTCTTACTTTGTACAACAATGCAGCCCAAATGTCCAGGCACCAAGTGTTTTCATCTTAATTACCATAAAATCGTAATTGATAAAGAAGAGTGTAATTTATTCCAGGAACCTGAAGGCTGCCTGACCTCTTCCGCCTGCTCCCTGGGCATCCACGCAGCCACTGAGAAACCAAACACTGGACCCCTGACCTCTTCCGCCTGCTCCCTGGGCATCCACGCAGCCACTGAGAAACCAAACACTGGACCCCTAACCTCTCCCGCCTGCCCCCTGGGCATCCACGCAGCCACTGAGAAACCAAACACTGGACCCCTGACCTCTCCCGCCTGCTCCCTGGGCATCCACGCAGCCACTGAGAAACCCAGTGTTGAATCCCATGGGGCGGGGCTGGCTCAGCGCATCTCCAGGCTGCTCAGCCAAGGCCGGCTATGGCATGAACTCCTGAGATCAGCACCTGCAGCTCCCGATCGCTGGGCTGCACAGGCAACACAGGGTTTTCATTTACTTCTTTGCTTCGTGGCAGCCATTCGTCATCTGCTTCTCTTTCTTTATTTTTTGTAAACTGATACCTGTATTACTGTGTTAGGAGCATCATTCAAGATTAATAAATAGACATCTATTGCATAACTCGTGCCCATATGGCATTTTATTAGAACTGGTAGTATCAATTCACCTCCAGCTGATGGACAATCAGATTAGGAAAGCGTTTCACTATTATAAGCAGTGCTGTGATGGAAATACTTGTATGCACATCTGCTTATATTGCTGGCTTATTTCTTCAGGATAAAAGTCCAGTAGCAGATCTGTGGACTGTTTTCCTTTTAAGGTTTTGACTCATACGGACAGATTTCCCATCAGTGAGGTTCTATCAGTTTATATTCCAGCCAGCTGAGTGCTACCACAGTCACTCCTGTATATGCCCAAAAAGTTGGATATTAGCATTTTTTCCAAAAGAAACCTTTTATTTAATGAGTACAAATTTCATAAGTACAAATTTAGGAATACAGTTATTCTTCCCACCATCCCCACCCTCCCACCTCCATTCCCACCCACCTCCTCCTCCCCCTCCCATTTCCATCCCATTCTCTACTAAGATTCATTTTCAATTAACTTTATACACAGAAGACCAACTTTGTACTAAGTAAAGATTTCAACAATTTGCACATGAAACTGTTTGAGACAAGTTTTACAGTTAGTTCTTATAATACAACTCATTGAGGACAGAGGTCCTGCATGGGAAGTAAGTGCACAGTGACTCCTGTTGTTAATCTAACAATTAACAGTCTTAAGTATGATATCAGTGATCACCCGAGGCTCTTGACATGAGCTGCCTAGGCTATGGAAGCCTTTTGAATCCACAAACTCTGTCAGTATTGGGACAGGGCCATAAGCAAAGTGGAAGTTCTCTCCTCCCTTCAGAGAAAAGTGCATCCTTCTTTGATGGCCCCTTCTTTCCACTGGGGTCTCACTCACTTCATGTAGGAAATTTTTGCCATAGTTTCTTGGCTTTCCATACAGAAATGTTCTCATGAACTTTTAAGCCAGACCAGAATGCCTTAAGGGGCTGATTCTGAGGTTGGAGTGCTAAAGTGATTGTCATTCTATGACTCTGCTGTATGGACTACTTCCTATGTTGGAACATTCTCTCCTTTCTATCTATTACTATTATTATTATTATTATTATTATTATTATCATACACTTGATCTTATTAACACTTAATCCTGTCTATATGATCACTTAATGTGGTTACTTTAACACATGGTATTGTTACCACCCAGCTTAATGGGATTTGAGGTCCCATGGCAAGTTTTTAAACTGTACCCTTAGAAGTAAATCCAGGGGTCGGCACTGTGGCTCAGTGGGTTAATGCCCTGGCCTGAAGTGCCGGCATCTCATATGGGCCCTGGTTCTAGTCCTGGTTGCTCCTCTTCTGATCCAGCTCTCTGCTATGGCCTCAGAAAGTAGTAGAGGACGGCCCAAGCCCTTGGGCCCCTGCACCCGTGTGGGAGACCTGGAAGAAGCTCCTGGCTCCTGGCTTTGGATCGGCGCATCTCCAGCCATTGCGGCCATCTGGGGAGTGAACCAGTGGATGGAAGACCTCTTCCTGTCTCTACCTCTCTCTGTAACTCTCTTTCAAATAAAATAAAATAAATCTTTTTTTTTAAGAAGTAAATCCATAGGAATGTATACAGAACTATACAGCTTTACTGTTACAAACTTCCTCCTCCCTCTCTTACTCTCACTCTTATTTTTTACTGAGATCTATTTTCAATTGACTTTATTGGTCACGCTCTGCATAAGCACAGGTGTCTTTTGTCTCTCAGGACTTATGGTCAACACCCAGCATTTCTTTTGCCCCTGGTCTTGTTGCCTTCCTCCTCCCTCTGCCCAGATCTTCACCCACTGCCCCCTGAAGACCAGGGGACCAGTGCCTGGGCAAAGCCAAGCCAGTGCTCTGGCTTACATAGCTGCTCCATGGCTTCCATCTGATTTTCTGACTTCTGTCCCCCTGGGTAAGAGGTCCTCGTTAAACATTTCTTGTGTGGACGGTTTATTTATTATAGGTGCTGGACCTGTTGCTGGATGCATTCAAGGACTCAGGACAAGACTCCCACATCCGAGCATGTGGGAAGACAAAGGCTAGCAGCTGTTGAGCAGCTCCACGTGGTTTGCAGACCTGGTCTCTCTTATCCCTTTAATGCACTGTCATTGTAGAGGAATGAGCTCCAGGCTGGCACTGTGGTGTAGCAGGTAAAGCCACCTCCTGCAGTGCTGGCATCTCATATGGGTGCCGGTTCAAGACCCAGCTAATCCACATCTGATCCAGCTCCCCGCTAATGTGCCTGGGAAAGCAGTAGAAGATGGCCTATGTCCTTGGGCCCCTGCACCCATGTGGGAGACCCAGAAGAAGCTCCTGGCTCCTGGCTTCAGATCAGCACAGCTCTGACTATTGCTGCCAACTGGGGAGTGAACCAGCAGATGGAGGACCTCTCTCTCTCTCTGTGTGTGTCTCTCCTTCTCTCCGTGTGTAACTCTGACTTTCAAATAACTAAATAAATCTAAAAAATTAAAAGAAGATTGAGCTCGTAGACATTCAGTGACTTGGCCCAGGCCCCATTGCAGGGAGGTGATTCCTGTTGTGGGTTTGGAGTTTCTAGTAGCTGAACTGGCTCCAGACCTCTTACTGGTCTGCCCCTAAAGAGAGCCACATTCGAGCTGGTAGACATGCCTGAGAGAGCAGGGAGGGGCCATGAGAAATGATGCTGTTTCCTGTTATTGACACAGACTAGACTGCTACAGAATTCCCGAGAGAGAGAGAGAGTGTGAGAGAGAGAGAGAGAGAGAGAGAGAGAGAAATGAGGAGGAGGAGAAAATGAAGGAAGGGAAGGATGGAGGGAGGGAGGGAGGGAGGGAGAGAGGGAGGAACAAACTCCTACTGAACAACAAGGAAGTTTCATAAAGCCTCGGGACAAGGAAAAGGGAAGTTGGCCACAGACTCGTACACGACTTGGTCCCCAATCTTGGGCCTTGTGGACTCATGGGAGTGGACGTAACAAGGAAGCAGCCGGGATGCCTCCGGTGTTGTTGATGGGGCAGTGCACACGTCCTACACGGAGCCCAGGGCACCTGCAGGTCCCCTTGCTCGCCTCTGCGTAGCTTGGCCACCAGCCCCCTGGGGTGCCCTCAGCTCACCTCCCTTTCTCCCTTCCTTAAAGATCTCCCCCTGTTTTTCCCGGCAGTCCCAGCCTGACACTCCTTTTCTGCTTGAGATCGTGTTTGAATACTTGATTCCACTTGTCACTTCATGTTTCTGTTCTATCTGAAGAACCCAACCACAGGGCTTCTGGACAGCAGCACCTGCTCATGCTGTCGCAGCTTTGTCTCTGCGGCGACACCAGGACCGCCACAGGCATCTACCCGTAGGTGCGTTCGTGTTGTGTCTATGAGCTCTGAGCGTGGAAAGCTTTGCACGCAGGAAGGGCTGCCTCTCACCAAATGCTCGCCAAGTTCTAGCTGTGTTTGAAGCAATGCACTTGCAGTCATCCGTTTAATCTTACAATCATCAAAAAGTAGAAATGAGATTATCATCCCCACTCTGCACATGTGTAAACCGAGAACCCTTGATTTGTAGGACGTAGGATGGGGGCGTGGTGACTGACTGCAAAATGCGGCCTTAGAAACCAAAATTCCATTCAAAACCCATGGTGGGAGCGAGCCCGGGGGAACCTGGCGGTCTGTCTTTTTGTGAGCTCTGCCGAGCCCTCGCCCTGATGCCAGCTCTTGCCTTGGGAAGTGTCAGCGATCTGTGGATCTTGGTTCTGTCATCGGGAAAATAAGGATGCTGTGAGCACTTTCCTCAACCGCACTCGAGAAACGAGAAATGTTAGTATCAGCCAATTTAGCAGATCACATTGGTGTTAATACATTCCACTGTTAAAAGTCTGTTTGCAGAGTGGGCGCCGAGGCTCACTAGGCTAATCCTCTGCCTGCGGTGCCGGCACCCCGGGTTCTAGTCCCAGTCGGGGCGCCAGATTCTGTCCCGATTGCCCCTCTTCCAGGCCAGCTCTCTGCTGTGGCCCGGGAGTGCAGTGGAGGATGGCCCAACTGCTTGGGCCCTGCACCCCATGGGAGACCTGGAGAAGCACCTGGCTCCTGGTTTAGGATCAGTGCAGTGCGCTGGCTGCATTGCGCCTGCAGTGGCGGCCATTGGAGGGTGAACCAACGGCAAAGGAAGACCTTCCTCTCTCTCTCTCTCTCTCTGTCCACTCTGCCTGTCCAAAAAAAAAAAAAAAAAAGTCTGTTTGCAGAAAAGTTCAAACGCGGGCGATGAGCAGCATTGTGCTTCTTTTCTCTTTTGGAAAAATCCACAAAGTTTAGACATAGCAGCCTTTGTCCTATTTTGTAGCAATTCATTTAAATAGAAAGGCAATTGGTTGAAAACTTTTCATTTCTAGTTCTTTTTAAAAAAATTACTGCATTTTCCAAAAATTTCCTTTAAAAGATTGAGAAAATATTTTTAAGGAGAGATTCAGTAAAATATGAATAAGTATACAATAGCAACAAAGCCTTTTCTTAGACTACTAATACCTTCCCCCCCACCTTGCACTGGTCCCTCCTAACTGGTGGTCTCACCTTCCGTGGTTCCCTGTGATTCGTGGTCTTACTTTCTGTGGCATTGTATCCTCTCACACCGCCACAAGAAGAGAGAGTTCAGCACACACAGTGAGATACTGTGTGAGAGACCACACTAACATGATCATTATTTTTTTTATTAAAATTTCCTTATTTGAAAGGCAGAGTTACAGGGAGAGGGAGAGAGGGAGAGGGAGAGGGAGAGGGAGAGGGAGAGGGAGAGGGAGAGGGAGAGAGAGAGAGATCTTCCATCTGCTGGTTCACTCCCCAAATGGCTGCAAGGACTGGGGCTGAAGCCAGGAGCCAGGAACTTCATCCAGGTCTCCCAAGTGAGTGTCAGGGGCCCAAGCACCTGGGCAATCTTCCACTGCTTTCCCAGGCACATTAGCAGGGAGCTGGATCCCAAGTGGAGCAGCCGGGACTTGAACAAGCACCCATCTGGGATGCAGGCGTCACAGGTGGTGACTTAACTTGCTACACCACAACGCCAGCTCCTAACAGCCTTCAGTACAGTACGTGGTTACAACTATTGTTTTATCATTATTACTGTTAATCTCTTACTCTGCCTACTATATAAATGATGATTTCTCACTAGTATATGTGTTTGGAAAGAAAACATATAATATGAATAAGTCCAGTACTACCCACAGTTCCAGGCATCCAATGGGTCTTGGAATGTGTCCCCTGTGGATAAGGGGGTGGCTGTGTTTTGGGGCACCCTGTGTGCTTCGACATCTACCTGTAGTAATCTGAAAGAAAGCACTTAGGCTGGAAGGAGCCAGCCCTCCTGGATCTCAGAAGAGCCATCCTTATACTTAAGTGTGATAATCACAAGTCATTAGCACTTTGTACAAGCCCTTTGTAAGCGCTTTGTGTTGTGGTGGGATTGGTCCTGAACTCCCCATTCACTTGGCAGAAGCCAGGATTTGGTGCCAAGCAGAGAAGCTCCAGATCAAGTTTAGACGGGACTCACGGAATCTCAAAGCTTTTGCAAATTAAGTGCAATTCTAGGTGCAGTCGCTTTGCAAACAAGTCAAGTGTTTTTGTGCTGACTGTCCCCCTAGTTTTATTATTTACTGGTTACGTGGAAAACACTCCTGCAGGTGGCAAGTCCGGAGCTGTGGTTTTGCAAAAACCAGGAAATGAAGTCAGCAGAGGTGCAGGCTCGGCAATGATTCAACCTCTTTTTCCTGAGAGAAGGTGGCGCTTCAGAGATATTTAAATAAAAAACGCAGACAGTGACAAATAAATTGAAATAAATGTGTCTAATAGTTTGCCAGTGCACTCAGAACCATTCCATTTATCTAAAACTTCAGAGACGTGGGAAAATCCTGTGCGGTTCAGAGCTTTTTTTAATGTGACTGTTGAACACTTATATAACATGCGATTTTGACTAAGAGATGCTAACTACTTGAGTCTTTTAAACTTTCCATTGTTTTATAATTGAATTTTCTGGCTCACAAATAGCAAGCTCCACTTCTAATTTGTACTCTTAGCTAGCATGAACAGTGACATCTCCTTGAGCCTGCAGGTGACCACAGACTTCCAGAGTCACCTGTGAGCTGTTCCCACTGACACTCACTCTCCCAGCATATTTTCTCCTCAAGTTCCCTGAACGATGGGGTCAGACGACACTGAAGCAACATGTCTTAGGATTAGATTAGGTGGTTAAAAAGAACAACTAAGCATTATGTCCCTACAAATGGATATTTTTTAAAGGTTGCATTGGCAAATAACGCACGTCCATATACCATCAAGTTCATCCTTTGAAAGTGCACAAGGCAGGGGGTTCAGTGTACTCACACGGCTGTGCAAGCACCACTACTATCTAATTCAGGATCATCTTCAGAACCACCAAGGGGCACATGTGCCAGTGAGCAGTCTGTTCCCCTGGGCTCCCTCCTTCAGCCCCTGGCCACCATGGGCTATCTCTGTCCATGGAGTGGCCTATTCGGGGCATCTCACATGAGTAGAACACACAGCAGGACTTTCAAAAGCTCACGGAATTGTGCAGCACGTGTCCTTCTGTGACCAGCTTCTTTCGCAGTTCCTGTGTGTCTTAGCATGGGTGGGGACTGGAGAAACACCACACTCTCTTGTGTCATAGAACTTGCTTTATTTATTCATTGGTTGGTGGTCATTGGGATGTCTCACTCTGTGGTCATTCTTAATGATGTTGCAATGAACATTCCAAGCAAGGATTTGACAACAAACTCAAAGCTTACTTTGAGTTACCCTGTTTGTGTCTAGTAGAGGAGTCTCTGGGTCATAGGTCATCTCCAGGTCTCACGGTCTGAGCAACTGCCACAATGTTTTCCAAAGTGGCTGGACCATCTATCTCTACATTCTCACAGCATCCAAAAGTGCCCTTGCTTCTCCACATCCTCGATGAAGCTGTGGTTTCTCTCGTTTGGCACCCGTGTGGCTCTGGAAGGGTGTTCCGTGGTGAGATTGCTTTGTATTTCCTTCAGGCCTGATGAAGTGCAGTATCTTTTCAAAGGCTAAGGGACCATTTGTAAGTCGTCTTCAGGGAAACGTCTGTTCAGACCATTTGCCCATTTTAAACTCGGGTTGCCTTTTTCTTGTTGAGTTGGGTGAGCTCTATACATTCTTCACATTAACCATTGACTTGAGACCCAGTATGCAAGTATTTTCTCCATCCTGGGAGTGGTCTTTTCACTTGATAATATCCCTTGAAGCACAAAAGTTTTCAATTTTGGAGAGTCCAATGTATCCCTCTTTTCTCTTGTTGTCTTGCTCTAAGAGACATAGTTAAGGGGCCATTGCCTGATCCAAGGCCTTGAGGATATATACAAATGATTCCTTCTAAGAACTTTATAGTTTTAGCTGGCATATTTGCTCTTTGATATATGTTTTTGATATATGTTTTCTATACAGGGTCTAAGGTAGTTTATTTTAATGTGCTTCACTTAGTTTTCGAGTTTCCACGTATATGGAGAAGTAGATTATTCGACACAATTTGTAGTGTTTGAACAACTTTAGGAAGAATCCTATCAACATCAATTCAGGGAAATTCACTCAGTAACTCCACCCACAGCAGTGCCAAGTTTGAGCAAACTCCTGCAGTATGAAGTCAGAGAAACACTGTGGCATAATCATCTTTGTTATTCTCAAACTTGCCTCCCTTTGTCTAGAGAAGAAAGCCAAACAAAGCGTACCAGAGCGTCAGCGTCAAGGTCCCCAAAGCCCATTGAGTTGCACTGTGAAGTGAAAACAGGAAGTACGCCTGCTCTAACACCCGGAAAGTCAGTCTCCTACCCTGCGTCCTAGTCCACAAAGAATACACGTGAAACAGCATCTCTGCCTTCAGCGCACCTCACCATCATTACAGAAACATTTCCACTCCTCCTCTGTGAAATCTGGACACGAGGGTCAACGCTACTAACAGCATCTGTGGCACGACAGAACAGTCCATCACTGTACTGTCCAACAGGGCTCCTGAGCCACACGTGGCCGCTGAGTGCTTTAAGTATGGCTATCATGGCTGAGGAGCTCAATTTCTCATGTCATCTCATTTTTAAAAAAGGTTTATTCATGGGGCTGGCGCTATGGCGCAGCAGCTTAACAACCTAGCCTGAAGTGCTGGCATCCCATATGGGCACCAGTTCTAGTCCCGGCTGCTCCACTTCCCATGCAGCTCTCGGCTGTGACCTGGAAAGCAGTAGAAGATGGCCCAAGCACTTGGGCCCCTGCACCCATGTGGGAGACCTGGAAGAAGCTCCTGGCTCCTGGCTTTGGATCAGCACAGCTCTGGTCATTGCAGCCACGTGGGGAGTGAACCAGCAGGTGGAAGACTTCTCTCTGTCTCTCTCTCTCTCTGTCTCTCTCTCTCTCTGTGCCTCTTCTCTCTGTGTGTAACTCTGACCTTCAAATAAATAACTAAATATCTTAAAAAAGATTTATTCATTTATTTCTAAAAGGCAGAGTTAGGGAGAGACAGAGAGAGATGTTCCATCCATTGGTTCACTCCTCAGATGGCCACAACAGCTGCATATGGGCCAGTCCAAAGCCAGGAACCAGGAACTTCTTCCAGATCTTCCATCCACGCAGGGACCCAAGCATTTCGTCTGCCTTCTACTGCTTTCCCAGGCCATAGCAAGAGCTGGATCTGAAGAAGAGCAGCTGGGACTTGAGCGGGCACCCATATGGAATGCAGGCATTTACCCACTATGCCACAGCACCAGCCCCCATCATTTCATTTTAATTAAGTTAAATTTAAATAGCCACAGGTTGCAGGTGGCTTCTGTCGTGCATGCTCTCCAGTAGTACCAGCCTGATAGAAAAGCCACCAGTGCCGTGGGTCTCAGAGCACATGGCATGGTCTTCGGAAACCACAGCGTGTTTCAAAGGCAGTGACAAGAGGAGGGGTGGCCCTGGGTAATCGAAACAGCGGTGCGTATTGCTAGAACCACTTCCCCTCTCTGCCAGAGGAAAGAGCACGCAGGCTCCCGGCTGAAATCTCCCCCATGCGCTGCCAAACACGTAACTAAAATTAAACAAAAGTGTAATTGCTGATAGTTCTTTATACCCTGTGAAAATCTTGGAAAGCACATATTCATGGAAATAACACACCGATCGAAACGTGCAACAGCAGCAAATCCGCCCGAGAACGAAGGCGCAGCGTCTGAATCTCTGAAGACCGAAAAGCCTGCTTTGCCACGAGGGGCTCGGCTATGCTGTGAGCGAACGTGCCGCTGACCGGTGCCTGAGCCCAGGCCAGTTCTTGTGTGTGGCACAAACGTCATGAATCATCCACACAGCACAGGATCAGAAGAGCTGGAGCCCACAGACATAAATTCCTTACAGATAGACTCATCGCCGTTATTATGTGGCTCTGACGTTCTCCCGCAATGTAATTTCTGAGGAGGAAGTATTCCCGGATCCACGAACCTCTCAAGGGAAACCACTTCTCTGCCCAGAGAGGAATGCTGACCACACAGACATCGCCGTAGAAACACCCGGAATGGAAACAAGCCAATGACAGCACACCAGTCACAAACACAAAATGGAAATTAGATTCCACGAGGGTTCTCTCGCAGTGAAGACTAAAAGCAAGCAGTCGGGGCCAGCACTGTGGCGCAGTGGGTTAAGCTGCCGCCCCCTGCACCTGCGTGCCGCACCCAGGAGCCTCACTGCCAGGCTGGTGCCGTGACACCTGGGGCACATGGCTCTGACTCAGGCCAGCAGCAGCTGCTGCCCTGCCCTCTAGGGACTTAGCTTGACGTGAGTGCAGCCATCTTGGTTATCACCTCCATCTTGCTGTCCAGAGGACCCTGACAGAGATCCCTAAACCTTTGGGATAAACAAAGTATTAAGATCACGATGTAGCTCTTATCTGATGCCTGGAATGTTAATATTTCTTGAGAAGGCCCGGGTACATTCTGATCAGTCCTGGGGCCCCCACCTGTCTCAGGAAAAGCCACTTGCTACAGGGGTTCTCAGGCCTGTAGCCACCCAAGACTATGCTCTGTCCATCAGCTCCTCTTGGTGATCCGGATTTGCCTGCCCCTGTCTTTGGTCTCACAACACCTCTGCCTTTGTGGCCACTCCTCACAGACCAGGTTTTCTGAAACAGCCAGTCTACACCTTTCGCCATGTTCGAGATGCATCTTTAAAAGATCCACCGTGTGTTTTAAATACTTGTATACTTGGATTTCTTTTTTTTTTTTCTTTTAGATTGATTTAAAGTCAGAGAGAGAGAGAGAGAGAATATAGAGAGATCTTCCATCCACTGGTCACTCCCCAAGAGGCCCCAACAGCCAGGGCTGAGCCAGGCTAAAGCCAGGTTCCAGAAACTCTGTCTGTGCCTCTCTCAGGGGTGTCAGGAACTCAACCACTTGAGCGGCCATCTGCTGCTTCCTGGGCGCATCAGCAGGGAACTGGACCAAAAGCACAGTAGCTGGACTCGAACCAGCACTACCACGTGAGACGCAGGCATCCCGGGAACAGCTCCACCTGCTGCTCTACAACACCTGCCCCAAATATTCACACTTCTGTGACACCAAAATAGTGCTTGACCGTGACAATATCTTATCTGAACACTACCAAGTACATTAGGTCCCGTGACCAAGATGAAGGATAAAGCCCTATGTTCTCAAAGCACGTCAATGGGGAGACTACAGAGTTGGCAAAACCCAAACCTTAGAATGACTACTCCTGGTGCTCGTGTGTGATGCGTGTCGTGATTGTATGCATCTGTAGGCTACATGGACTTTTCTACGTCCTCAATATTTATGTCATTCATTCTCATTTACTAAAGCCCAAAAAGTATTTTGGAAAAGCCCCAACTCAACTCCTCAAAGCCCTGTCACTTCCAAGTGTGCCACCTGCTGTCCAAGGCTCGTGCTCCCGGAGGACAGACCCTCTCCCCTCCCCCATGCTCAGGGCCACTGTCTCCTCCCCTGTGAAATGTGGGCCTGGGAGATGGCAAAACAGATTTGGCAAGGAGGAGGGAGTGAGGAGACTTACACTTCACCAGTTTTGTGGGGAACACAGCCATATGATAGTAGAATCTGATAAGAATGTTCTAGAAGATGCAAAATGGCACCCTTTGGAAGCAGGTGCACCCTGCTTCCGTGGGACTTGCCCCCGACACGGCCATCATTTGCACAGGAATTGTTTTCTACCATGGTGAGTTCTTTAACAGCTGTCCTGAGATAAACGATGCTTTCAGTAAACGGACTTCTGCTGCTTCCCCAGGCCTGATCATTTTTTAAAAATAGACTGGCTGGAGGAACCATGGCAGCTCATGTCCGTCTGAATTTCCATTCTCTTCTCAGGTGCCAATGAGCACGTGCGATTATTTCAGACTGTGCCACATGTATCTGGGCTCCTGCATCTTGTCAGGCGAAGCAATCACTTCTTTTCCTTGGCAGCATCGTTTTTCTCTGTTTATTTGGGAAATGTGTGTCGACATTGACGTTCCCTGGAAAGTTACTTCATGTTTCTGTAGAGGCTCCTGTCATATCTTGGGATCACAACCTGTACCCTGATGCATCAGAACCAATTTCCTATTATCAAACAAAAGTTCTAAGCTTAAAAATAGAAATTATTGCTAATTCATAAATATTTAATTTTTCTGTTTACAAATCCAATTTTGTAAAAGTCCAGATCTTCAAGTTCTGTTCATTGGATCGGGATGCAGCCAGGAACAAAGATTAAGAAAGACAAAAGACCTCTTACTCAAGGGAGCACACTCATGGATTTCCGATCAAAGATTAGCTCGGCGCACCAGTTCACTGTCAGAATCCCCAACAACCATCTATTAAGAAGCAGGGAAGGGCCAGCACCACAGCTCAATAGGCTAATCCTCCGCCTGCGGCGCCAGCACACCAGGTTCTAGTCCTGGTCGGGGCACCGGATTCTGTCCCGGTTGCCCCTCTTTCAGGCCAGCTCTCTGCTGTGGCCAGGGAGTGCAATGGAGGATGGCCCAAGCACTTGGGCCCTGCACCCCATGGGAGACCAGGAGAAGTACCTGGCTCCTGGCTTCGGATCAGTGCGGTGTGCCAGTCGCGGCGGCCATTGAGGGGTGAACCAACGGAAAAGGAAGACTTTTTTCTCTGTCTCTCTCTCTCATTGTCCACTCTACATGTCCCAAAAAAAAAAAAAAAAAAGAAAAGAAACAAGGAAAAGAAAGAAAAAGAGGGCTTCCAGAGCCCTCGCCTCTGACCAGAGCCAGAACCGGCTGTCAGTGAATGGACACAGAGTCTGGAAATCAGAACCGCACAGAGAACAGCAGTGCTGTCTCACAACCAATCGCAGGAGCCCAACACCTGGCCAAGTGTCGCTGGCTTTTTTTTTTTTTTTTTTTGCAAAGTGAAGACATTTTTAAGACGTTATTTCAGAAAAGCTCCCATCAAAACTTTTCAATTAGAAAAAAAAAAATCTGGCATTTCAATTGTCTGGAAAACTCACGGTTGACATCAACCTCATTAAGAATTCCCAGTAATTAGAGAGAGGCCTTTCAAATTAAAATACTCTGAGAACCAAATGGAAAAAAAAAGAAAGTAAAAAGTCAATGTAAAGTGAAAGAATGTCTAAAAATGGAAAGGGGAGAAGAATGTGACTTTGAAGTGATTCTCTTCCTTTGTTCCTTCTTTCATTGTGCTCTGAAGATGACTATTAAATACCAAGACCCTTAGGGAATAGATCTGCGACCACTGGAGTTATTTATCTTTCAGGATACTGCTGAAGGCAGAAGACAAACTGCAGGAGCATACAGAAATAAATACATTTTCATGTGCATTTTAAACGTGTCCCAGGGGTGGGTGTCCCAGGGCAGCAGGTGCAGCTGCAGCCTGCGATGCCCACACCACGCACCAGAGCGCCGGTTCCAAGGGTGACTTCCTGAGGCAACAGATGAGGATGAAATGCTTGGTCTCTACCACCCCACCCCACCCCCGCCCCAGGAAACTGGGATGGAGTTCTCAGCTCCTGGCTCCAGTCCCAGCTGTTGCAGGCATTTGAGGAGAGAACCAGTAGGGAGGAGAACTCTGTCTCTCTCTTCCCATTACTCTGCCTTTCAAGTACGTAAATGCAACTATAAAAGCACGCATGGAAGGACTACTCTTGCTTTATAGCTGTAAATACAAGCGCAGCACATCCCTGACAGCCATTGCTTCTGGGGAAGGGGTGTGCAGAGGGGCCTGGGGCTTCTCTCTATTTGAAAAAAACAGAAGCTAATTTGACCAAATTACAACTCCCACGTCTGGGCGGCTGGACTAGAGCTCTTTTTTTTATATGACTTTGTAGGATTTTGCTTCTTTAATAATTAAAAGAGTAACTCCCAGAATTCACCAGCATGCAGGTCCTGACTCCGAGGACAGAGAGCGATGGAGAGACCCTTCCAAGGCCAGGAGCTGAACACAGAAGCCCCTTCCACAACGCCATCCAGGACAGAAACGACGACCTGGTGCCACGATGCAGCATGCATGCTCCTGCTCCTGCTGCGACCTTGCAACCAACCCGTCCCACCAAACCAAAATGCAAACATGTCCAGCGGACCCTCGGGAAACCTTTCTCTTCCTTCTAGTTTATCTCGGGAGCATTGTCAAGAAAATAGTCAACGGAATAAACAAACGCAAACCACGCCAAAGCACAGCAAAGGACGTGAGTCTGTTGCTACCACAAGGCGGTGATGTCATAATGACAGGTGGGAGTCGCCCATCTTCCGAAGGGCTGGCATCTGTCTAACGCACAGACGGGCTGTGACAACCACTTCACTGCACAGCAGCAACCACGGCAACGCTTCCTTAGCAACCCGCTGAACGCCGGACTTTGAAATCAGCCCTTATTTTGGTAACAGGATGAATATTTACCGTTCATGAACTCTCAAAAGGTCATCAGCTGAAAGCCAGCTGGCCTGGCTTGCTCCGTCCGGCCCCACGCCCCCTCACCCGCTGGGCCCATCAGGTTGTAGTGCAGAAAGCCTCACTTGCTGAGAAGGAAACAACGTCTCCCTACAGTTTGCTGAAGGGAAAGCGCAGGTTAGTTGGGGGGATGTTGGAAAAGCAATGTCCTGGGGGTGCCGGCTCATACTTCACTTATTGTTCTCATAGAAGGCATGAGACCAGCTGCATGTAAACCATTCTGTTTAAGCAATTTTAACCTTCTTTGGTTTATCTTTTAAAGGCATTGATTAAAGTATACCTGTAAAACCCATTGCAAAAATAGCCAATATGTAGAATTATTCAACTTATCACTCGCATTAGAATTTAATTTGAAACTCATACTTAGTGGTCAATGGCTGTATTACTTCCAGAAAGTGATTGGTTTGTATTCTTACAGAACTCACTTGATTAATAAACTTAGCTTCCACATCCCCAAATCTACAAGTAATTAATTGTATTAGAGTGGTATATTCAGGAAAAAATAGGTCAAAATAACCAAGTGTGCTGAGCTGCATTTTTTTAAAGATTTATTTATTTATTTCAAAGTTGGAGTTACACAGAGGAGAGGCAGAGAGAGAGAGAGGTCCTCCACCTGCTGGTTCACTCCCCAGTTGGCCGCAACAGCCAGAGTTGTGCCGATCTGAAGCCAGGAGCCAGGAGCTTCTTCCAGGTCTCCCACGTGGGTGCAGGGGCCCAAGGACTTGGGCCATCTTCTACTGCTTTCCTAGGCCATAGCAGAGAGTGGATCAGAAGTGGAGCAGCCGGGACTAGAACCGGCACTCATATGGTCTGGTCTGTCAGCGCTTCAGGCCAGGGTGTTAACCCACTGCACCACAGATCCCGCCCCGTGAGCTGTATTTTAAAAATCCATTCACAAGGCTGGGATGTGTGTAGCCTGACAGAAAGGATGGGGACAGACACCTGTTGCTGCAGCCCTACAACTGCATTTCAGTGGAAGAAATGGCTTTTTCTAGATTGAGAGTTTGAGATGGCTTAGGGGGAGGACACAGGACACAGGCCTCTCAGGGGTGCACAGGGCTGGTCTCTCTCCTGGGAAGCAAGCTGAGTGGGTTCTCTCAGCTACAGTTGCAGCCAAATTTTTCACATGAGACCCTTACCCAAGGAGCCGTGCTGACAAGGACAAGCCACAGGCAGCACTGATGATCCAGGCCAGGGTCTCATCCGTGCTGCCAGAGGCAGCCTGTCTCTAGAAGGGGGAACCGCAGTCAGTGGGGTGAACTTCCCGTCACACACTCTCCTGTTCCCGTCACACCCCCTTCCAGGGAGAACGCCAGATGTGCAAGACTATTCTGAAACCAAGTGGACAGACAAGATCGGTTGGGTGACCTTCCCTGGGGCATTCACATTCAAGTTTACTGTTTAATATCATAACACACACGCACCACAGAATGTCTGCGTGAAACAAAGAGGTATGCTGTTTAGAAGTACAATGATAAACCGACCAGCATGGGCCAACCATCAAACCAGAGTCAGAAGGCTTCTGACCCACTGTGCGGACCAGCCTGCACCCTCCCACCCCGTCTCCCACTTCCTGCTGCCCCAGTGCCTTGGCTCTGGAATGTTGTGTAATCATCACCTCCTTTCAGAAATCAGTTCTGTGGTCTGGCTCTGGCACTGGGTGCCCACATCCTGTGTGCGAGCACCGTGGTTTCAGTCCCGGCTCTCCTGCTGAGTGCAGCTCCTTGCCACTGAGCCTGGGAAGGCAGCAGGTGATGGCTCAAGTACTCAGGTCCCTGCCACCCATGCGGGAAACACAGACTGAGTTCCGGGCTCCTGGTTTCCATCTGGCTCAACCCTGGATGGTGTGGGCATCTGGGGAATGAAGCAGCAGATAGGAACTCTCTGTCACTCTCTGTTTCCAATAAATAAAAGAGGTGTGAACTTTAAGAGAAAGCAGTGTTATCACACAATATGTGCACCTGCTGGAGGACATGACACTGAGTTTGCTGAGTTTGGGGTTTGGTAGAAAACGCTGTCATGCTGACTCTCACCGCCCGCTTGTTTTCACTTGGTTCTTGTTTGCTTGTTCCCGAGAGTCACCCCTGGTCCAGCCCATGGGTAGCCATCCCCACCGCTGCACAACAGTCCATTTTGTGGGTAGAGCATTTGTCCCCGTTTCTCCCGTGATGGGCTGCTGGGGGCTTCTCTAAGCCGCTGTGTGCACCCTGAGCCAGGATCACACGCACACCGGCACAGCTTCCTCTGGCACCTCGTTGCCACGGAAGCTTGGGATGCCCCTCAGGAGCCTCCGCTTGTCACCTGGAGAACGTGTGCACCCCGATAGCAATCTCTACGTCACTGCACTCAGCCCGGAAGTTTAAATGGGACATTGACAGCGATGAAGCTTCAACGTCATGCAGCAGGTACTAGAAAGGGCACCGGTGTGGTCCTGAATGCTGGCATTCCTTCCTGCACGTCCCAAATGTAGCAGTGAAACTTGGGCACAGAACCAAGCTGGGGAGCTGTGAGTCCCAGAAAGAGGTGCGAACACCCACCTCCATGGCTTTCCCGTGAGGCTGCCTGGTCACACACAAGGGGAGCTGTATTCAGGACACAGCCACACCGCATGCAGGAGCCCCACCAGGAAAAGCCCGCAGCCAACATCAAAAACGGGAGGGCACGGAGGTGGCTGTGCAGACCTCAAAGCAGCTGTTGGGAGGGCAGACGTGGAGGACCGAGGGCATCAAAGTCTCCTCGTGTGAGACCCTGCGCTGGCCGGAAGGAGGCCCCTCCTCGGGGCAGAGGCACCTGCTCCTGCACACGTCTGAGTCCTGCATTGCTTTCTGGGCTTCCCTCACACTGTTCCATTTCCCCTTCTCAGATGGCATGATCACTTTGCTCTTTACATGCTATGAGTTTGAATTAAATTGCAGAGAGCCTTCAATTCAATATATAAACAAAAAATGGTAAAATTTGATTCTGTCTAAACAGGTATGAAAATGCAATGGAACAAAATAGTCTTTCCTATTCAATGACAGGCTAGTCATTTTCTTTCAAATAGTCCATCTGAAATGTTCATGCTTAGTGAATCCCAATGTGTGAAATGATTATTAAGGTTACTGAATCCAGTAATCGTATTACAAGTGTGTATTTAAATGACCATTTCCACCCCAGGTCAACCTGGGTCAACGCCCAACCATCTCCACCCCAGGTCAACGCCTAACACGACTAATTTGTAATGCTGTGTTTTCCAAGTCACACTGAACAGCCTGGATCATGTAAGAACAAGGAACATGGGGCCGGCACTGTGGTATGGTGGCTTCAGCCTCCACCTGTGATGCTGGCATTCCGTATGGGGCAGGTTCAAATCCCGGCTGCTCTACCTCTAATCAAGCTCCCTCTAGTGCACCCGGGAAAGCAGCAGACAATGGCTCAAGTACTTGGGCCCCTGTTACACACACAAGAGACCTAGATGGAGATCCAGGCTCCTGGCTTCAGGCTGGCCCAGACCCAGCAGTGCAGCCATTTGGGGAATGGGTGGAAGATCTCGTTCTCTCTGTGTCCTGACTCTCCCCTCCCTGTAACTTGCAAATAAATAAAGAAATAAAAAAAAGAACACTTGTCAAAGCGGAGACGGGAAGGGATGGGGTAAGATCACGGCCGCGCTGGTGCTCAGGTTCTCGGGTTCAGCAGCACACCTGGCAAGCCCAGAGGGCAGCGCTCCCTCCTCTCCGCACCTCGAGCGTTCACCAAAGTCCACCTGCAGACAAGCATCCTCTGCGAGGACTGCTCAGCCGGCTTTGTTCTCTTTCAGGAAACCAAATCCTCCCCAGACACGTAACCACCACCATACCAGGTCCGTACTGGGCCAGGCTGTCGGCCGGGAGCCTGCCCACGGCCCGACCCTCTGCACTCCCCTTCCGCCCGTGGTCCCGTGTCTGCCCCTGACTGCGGCCTCTGCTGCCTGATCATTCTCTCCCTGGTGTAGGCTTTGCTACTGCTTGTTTGGAACATTCAGCCCCAGGCACAGGCATCCGAGTAAACGAACCAAAGTTAATGCGAAGAGCTAGGGAAACAAGAAACAGCGTTCCCCGCCGGGATCTTGAGATGTAGAAGTAAAGAATGGCCACTGCATCACACCGAGCGCCCGGCAGGCCAGTGCGCTCTCCTCCTCCAAGGACGTCTACATCTGAGTCTGAGCCTTTGGCCCCATCACAGACACAGGAGCATCGCAGCTCTGATGAAATGAAGGCTCTTGAGGGGGGAGAGAGCCCTGGCTTATCCCTGGGGCTCCAGTCACAGCTGGAAGGCAAGGCAGGGCAGAGGGGTGCTATGGAGACGGCTCAGCCGGTCCCCACGCTGTGCCGGAGACAGACGGCCTCAGGCAGGGGAAGCAGATGCCCCTGGGAGCCAGGACAGGTGGGGAAACAGATTCCTCAAAGCCCCCAGGAGGAAGGCAGCTCGGCTAACATCAGCCATGGTTTCGGCCCAGGAGACCTGGGCTGGTCTCACTCACAGAACTGCAAAGCCTACCTTACATCGTTTCAGGCCACGCTACATTTCTGATTCTTTGCTACTTCAGCCACAGGAAAATAACACAGCACCCCAGATAGTGAGGGGAAAAACCCAGAGAAGGAAGAGGGTAACCAGGAACAGAGCAGGGAGGTAGCTGACTGACTGCTGAAGCTCCGCGGGATCACGTTCACCTTGGATTCCTTCCATCCAAAGTTTCTTAATAACTCCAAATTGAATCACAAAGTTAGCATATAGCTCGGCAGAAGGACGAAGTCACGAGCGGCTCTGACAAGTTAATTGTCCTCTGAGATTCACCGTCAGCCTCCTCACGAATTTGATTTATCGCTTCGGAGAAATCCTGCTGCTAATTCAACTCTGCCCCGCAGGCTTCTCCGTAGACATGCCGCCTTACTTCAATTTACAGAATGTATTTGGCCAGCCTAACTGGAAAGCGCTCTATAACCTCGTCAGCGTCCGCAGCAGAGCCAGGGGGCGGGCAATGTGATACCAGCAGCACCAGCTGCCTGGGAAGAGGCAGTGCCCAGGGCTGCGCCCACGGGCCCCGGCGCTGCATCCACCTCCCACATCAGGGTAGGTTTCTTTTTCTTCATTTGCCCTTCAGAGCCAAGCATGGGACTCAGTTACCCAACCTGCTGCCGGCATTGCCTGTGTTACCGGGGACTCACCCATTCATCCTTGCTCCCCAGGCTCCCATATAGCATGGCATCTGTCATGAACTCTGAAACCACAGTGCCCGCTCAGAGGAGCATCGAGAACTCCAGGCTGCAGGGTGCCACCAACATGGTCACTGCTTTCATCTGGCACCTGCAGACACATTGTAATGGTCCCCAGTGCGGAGAGCAGGAAAGAAAGCCATCGAATTTCAAATCGATGTGTGCACAGGTTTTAAACGCGGCAGAATATAAAAGGCAGAGGAAAGGCAAAAATATAGTTTTGTTGACCGCTTTCGTTCGATGGCGTTCTTTAACACTTTGCTGCCTCAGAATCCATGAGTAGATGGTTCACGTACTCTAGGAGGTCACGGCATTCCCAAAAGCAGGACTAGCCATTTGAAATGGAGTTTAAAATATCGTGTCAGAAAGTGTTTACTGAGTGGACGCTGCACCCGCGACCCTTCCTGGAGCCACTCCAGTTACCCAGCAGCCCGTCGCACCCCAGCACGCGTGTCCAGCTGCACATACTCCGGTAGCTGCTACAGAACAGGATGAACTCACTCAGGGTCAGGAGTGAAGTCAGAAAGAGTGAGCATTGATCTCATCAGAGTGAGCACTGGTCTTGTCCGTTCTGCTGGGACATCACAGTTAAGGCCCAGGTCTTCTGGGTTGTCATGCTCTGCCGGAGCACGCCATGTGGCAAGTTTCCATTCACTCCAATCATGGCTTCAAAATGAACAGGCACAATGCAGAGATGGATGTGTGCGCCCTGAAAGAGGCCCTCCTTCAGCCTGGGGATCTTCGGTTGCTTGGTGATTCTGCTCTAAGCCTGGTTGTTACGGGAGCGGTGGACAGCACTCAGAGCAGAGGTGGCCTTTCCTTCTGGGTGGAGACCCATCCGAGGTAAGAAAGGAAAGGGCAGTGACGGCACTGGTTTGGAGAATTCTCACAGTCAGAGCTCAAGCATCCCAGGGAGACCCAGTGCTTTACAAGTGCTGTATTAGCTGTCGATGCTTCCGTCCAAGACTGAGAAACATTCTGAGGCCTGTGAGTGACAGAGTCCGTCTACTGCTGCCCCATCCATCTTGGGAAGAGGAACTGGAACAAGTGAGGCTGACTGGCATGCTAGGTTAGCTCACCGTGGGCGCACGGGGTCAGGAGAGGCTGTGCAAACAAGTCTTGATCCATTACTGCTCCTGCTCCCCGTCAGTGTTGAGCGAAACTCAGTGGATTAGCCCCTGTGTGTCGCATTGGTGTTAACCTCCCTTTTTCTACATTAACTCCCTACTTGTTTGCTAGGTCCACTACTTGTCTTCCTATTGGTAATTCAATCCTCTCTTTTTATTTCCATTTTAGCTCTATTTACTAAGGGAAGGTAGGAAAATTGAAGAAACTAAGTGTCACCTTTCAAACCACAAATATGATGGAAGATAAAACAGAAAACTCATATTGTTTCTATTTTTAATGGAAGTTAAATGTACCCAATGGCAAACAATGCCAAGTCATTCATTTAAAATGCAAATGACCAATCAGCACCCTCCCATGGAGATAAACTGCTTCCAATCATTTGTGCTTTTATTTTCTTCCTGTCCATGAAGACCAAGTTCATGGTCAGACATTAGGAGAAATGATGGCTCTTCAGGGATTCAGAGGCAGTGAATTCAATTCAGGTGGCCATCGGTCACCAGACTTGGTGGGAAGCTTTTTAAGGCTTGGACAAGAGCAAGTACAGAAACTGTCGGGGTGCACCTGCGTCAGTCAGTCACACTCTTCTAAGGCAAGGTCATAAAGATAAGGCAAGGAGGTGCGGGGTCGGGACTTCCCATGTGAGAGAGCACACTTGCAAGGAAGAACTGGAAACAAACGTTGCTTCTCACCCCTAGAGTCTCCACTGCCCTCTTCCTGATGCGAAAGCAAGGAGGATGGATGGTCTCCATCATGGAGGATGGATGTCTCCATCATGGAGGATGGACGGTCTCCATTCATGGAGGATGGATGTCTCCATTCATGAGGATGGACATCTCCATTCATGGAGGATGGACATCTCCATTCAAGGAGGATGGACGTCTCCATCATGGAGGATGGACGGTCTCCATTCAAGGAGGATGGACGTCTCCATTTAAGGAGGATGGACTTCTCCATCATGGAGGATGGATGGTCTCCATCATGGAGGATGAATGTCTCCATTCATGGAGGATGGATGTCTCCATTCATGGAGTATGGACATCTCTTTCATGGAGGATGGATAGTCTCCATCATGGAGGATGGATGGTCTCCATCATGGAAGATGGACGTCTCTATTCATGGAGGATAGACATCTCCATTCATGGAGGATGGACGTCTCCATTCAAGGAGGATAGACATCTCCATTCAGGAGGATAGACGTCTCCATTCAGGGAGGATGGACTTCTCCATCATGGAGGATGGATGGTCTCCATCATGGAAGATGGACGTCTCCATTTATGGAGCATGGACGTCTCTTTCATGGAGGATGGATGGTCTCCATCATGGAGGATGGATGGTCTCCATCATGGAAGATGGACTTCTCCATTCATGGAGCATGGATGTCTCTTTCATGGAGGATGGATGGTCTCCATCATGGAGGATGGATGGTCTCCATCATGGAAGATGGACTTCTCTATTCATGGAGGATGGATGTCTCCATTCATGGAGGATGGACGTCTCCATCATGGAGGATGGGCATCTCCATCATGGAGGATGGACGTCTCCATTCATGGAGGATGGACGTCTCCATCATGGAGGATGAATGTCTCCATTCATGGAGGATGGACGTCTCCATTATGGAGGATGGGCATCTCTATTCATGGAGGATGGATGTCTCCATCATGGAGGATGGACGTCTCCATCATAGAGGATGGACGTCTCCATTCATGGAGGATGGATGTCTCCATCATGGAGGATGGACTTCTCCATCATGGAGGATGGACGTCTCCATTCATGGAGGATGGACGTCTCCATCATGGAGGATGGACGTCTCCATCATGGAGGATGGACGTCTCCATTCATGGAGGATGGATGTCTCCTTTCATGGAACAAGGTTTAAAGCTCAGCGGGAAAACCCAGCTTCCTTATGGGCATCAGGTAAAGGAATTCCTCTCCTGAAGCTGGCCTTGTCCACCCCATGTGGCACTGTTGAGCTCCCACAGCCCCCAGAGCACCGTCCGTGGCTCTGTACGGTGGGTGGGCCTACAGTCGTACCTCCTCGTGTTGTGGTGAGGGCAGACGGAGGTTATTCTAGCACTAAACATTGAAGCAGAGCCCGACATCACGAGGTACTGAGTGAGTATTAGCGGGCGTTCTCATGTCGCCCAATCTACCTCTTTTCTCCACCGCGTGCAGAAACTCTAGCAAAGTGGAGCCTTCAAGTCCGCTTGCTCTCTGAGTCAGCTCTAAGTTGGTAAAATAAAGCTCAGGTTCTAATTCAGGGGAACTCGTGAGTAGCACCATAGACATCCTCACAAAGACGTGAGGCTTCACCGAAGACGTCTCCATGCTGATAAAAATGCATTGTTGTTAATGTTATGTCTTTGGGTACCAGCAAACTATCATCTTGGCCCTATCAAAATTTCACAGCCTCTAAACTCATTGTCCTGTGAAAAACAAAACCTTAGATCAAGTTGCTGCCCCTTGCCGAAGAGTGTTACGTTCTCAACAAAGCACAGGAGGCCCTCTGCATCCTGACAGAGCTCAGGATGTGTATCCTGCAAACGACAGGCCCCTGACCAACATGGGCACAGCACCCAGTTTCTAATCTGTTTCAGAACTGTTTGAGTAACCCTGTTTCATTAGCAGTCACGGCATTTCAACTCCACTCATCAACACTCACAGTGACTTGCAGCTTCCTAAAACGCAGGCCTGAGAGATGGGTTCAGCTATGTAGTCAATCTCCTCAGCCTCTACTTCCTGGAGCAAAGAGAAATCGTCTAAGACTCAGCCTGTAAGAGAGGACACGTCCAGCTGGAGAGAGAATTTCACACAAAAGAAATGGTCCCTGATTAAACTGGGGAGGAGATGCTGTGAGTGCCCCAGAGTTTGCCAGAGCGACCACCCCCGGCCTGGGGAGACTCAGCCTAAGACAGTGCTGAATGGGGCTGGTGTGGTAGTGCAATGGGTTAAGTCACCACCTGGGATGCCAGCATCTCCTATGAGGGCCAGATCTAGTCTCTGCTGCTCCACTTCTGGTCCAGCTTCCTGCTAGCAATTAGCAGAAGATGGCCCAAGTGTTTGGGCCTCTGCAGCCATGTGGGAGACCCAGATGGAGTTCCAGGCACCTGACTATGGCCATGTCCAGCCCCAGCTGTTGCTGCCATTTGGAGAATGAACCAGCAGATGGAAGGTTTCTCTTACTCTCCCCCTCTTTCTGTAGCTCTGAGTTTTAAATACAATAAACAAATCCAAAAAGGAAAATAACGACAGTGTTGACGATGCTCTGAGACAGCACAGCCTGTATGGAAGGGGTGACCTTTGATTTCTGTGCTCAGCAGCGTTAGTTTCCAAAGCACCACTAACTCATTTTGCAGATCAACACTGAACTCAGTGAACATCAAAGTAATTTAAATTTATTGTGAGAGTAAAGGAGTGTTTTTCCTTCATGTGAAAACTTATTTTCCAGATGATTGTTCTTGGAATGGTATTCCCCTGCAGCTTTTCTGAATCAGAGGTTACCAATTGGCTCTTTATCCAAGCGAGACTGGTGGGTCCAACCTCGTGGATTTTTTTTTTTTTATTTTTGACAGGCAGAGTTAGACAGAGAGAGAGAGACAGAGAGAAAGGTCTTCCTTTTCCATTGGTTCATCCCCCAAATGGCTGCTACGGTCAGCACACTGTGGCTGGCACGTTGTGCCGATCTGAAGCCGGGAGCCAGGTGCTTCCTCCTGGTCTCCCATGGGGTGCAGGGCCCAAGCACTTGGGCCATCCTCCACTGCACTCCCGGGCCATAGCAGAGAGCTGGACTGGAAGAGGAGCAACCGGGACAGAATCCGGCACCCCAACTGGGACTAGAACTCGGGGTGCCGGTGCCGCAGGCGGAGGATTAGCCAAGTGAGCCATGGCACTGGCCCAGAACTTCAGTGTTTTGTTTCTGAAATTCAGCGATGTCACGTGAGGCTGGTATCAGACTTCTTCCATCAGAGAAAACATGTGGAAGAGCTCTGCTTTGCACGAGATCAGACGGGGAAGTAACTCTGCACGGATGCGTTCCTGAGTTGCAAATGCTGAGTCACAAAACTGGACCTTTATAGATGTCTTTCCACTTGGAATTTCAAAGATACTTACTACTGTGGCCTTCATATTTTAAACTCGGCTCTTAAATTCTAGTCTTCAAGTTCAGCCATAACTGCAGCCACACGAGTAACTATTCTGTAGTTTAAATGAGTGTTTATTAACATTTTCTTAATTCATTCAACAAACTAGATGTCTGAGTAATTAAATGTATTATTTCTCCAGCTGCTAATTATTCTCAATGAATATTTTAGATTCAGGGTACTGAATGAGGCCTCATGGTTGATGGCATGGAAGACACACACATGAATAAAACATAAGTTGTTTCTAAAAGAAGTAAGGAAAGACTTCATGAATGAAATCGCCATTAAAGTAGAAGTATCAACAAGGTGATGTTGCCAACAAACAGCCATTAGAACAGCTCATAGCAGGGACCAGCATCGGCGTGGTGGTCAAGATGCCTGAATCCAATTTCCGAGGCTTGGGTCAAGTCCCAGCCCCAGCTGCAGACCAGTTCCCACTGATAGCAGACCCTGGGAGGCAGAGAGGACTCAAGGGATTAGGCTCCTGCCACCCACATGGGAGACAGGCGCTGAGTCCCCCGTCCCCAGCCACGGTCAGTGGGCATCTGGGGACTCAACCAGCGGATGCAACGTCTCTCTCTCCCTGTTTCCCAAATTAACAAACACGTTTAAAAAGAAAAACTTAAATAATCTACTCAGATCAAGAGACTGCCTGGCCACAAAAGGTCCTAGAGATTTTGAGTGTTAAGAAATAGTAAATTTTTTGTACAAGAAATAAAATGAAACTATGACGTTTTCTGCCATTCAGATGCAGAGATGGAGTACTTTTTTTAGTTTTTTTTTTTAATATTTATTTATTTGAAAGTCAGAGTTACACAGAGGAGAGGCAGAGAGAGAGAGAAAGAAAAAGAGAGAGAGAGAGAGAGAGAGAGAGAGAGAGAGAGAGAGAGAGGTCTTCCATCTGATGGTTCACCAACCCAATTGGCCGCAGTGGCTGGAGCTGAGCTGATCCGAAGCCAGGAGCCAGAAACTTCCTCCAGGTCTCCCAAGCAGGTGAAGGGGACCAAGGACTTGGGCCATCTTCTACTGCTTTCCCAGGCCATAGCAGAGAGCTGGATGGGAAGTGGAGCAGCCGGGTCTCGAACCAGCACCCATAAGGGATGCCAGCCCTTCAGGCCAGGCGTTAACCCGCTGCGCCACAGCGCCGGCCCCTAGTACTTCTGACCACAATCAAAGCCTGTCCTGCTCCTAGGGAGGTCCTTCACTGATTTGGGTAGCACCTAAAAAACGCCCCAAAATTACAGAAAACACGAATAAAAGAAATAAAGGACCAGGAGGAAGGCCACCTGAGAACCAGCTCCCTGATCGAAATCTCGATGTTGCATCCACACTCCTGGCCCCGGAAGCTCCATGGCACATCTGCTCTGTTTGAACACAAGCCCAGCGGGCTGAAGACCACCTCCCTGCTCCTCAGGGAGGGGCTGGCTGACCCACATCGCGGACCCAACCCTGCAGACCTGCACTCCTCCCATGGCGGGACCTGTTTTCCTAAGTCGGCAGACTTGCTGCTGCGGCACTGAACACACAGGCTGCCGCTCTGTAGATCGCTCCATGCCGTGGTAGCAATGGTTAGCACAGGCATCCACGTACCTGTATTATGCATGTCTGCAGAGAAATAGAGAAAAATACGACCTCCGTGAGCTGAGGTGTGATTTCAATATTTTTCTAAGTGACATCTTTTGCAATGGTCGGGTGTTACTTTTACAATCAGAGAAAGAGCTATGAGGGCTGATGCTGTGGCACAGTATGCTGATCCTCCACCTGGTGCTGGCATCCCCCATGGGTGAGTCCTGGCTGCTCCTCTCCTGATCCAGCTCTCTGCTATGGCCTGGGAAAGCAGTAGACGATGGTCCAAAGTGCTTGAGCCCCTGCACCCCAGTGGGAGGCATGGAAGAAGTTCCTGGCCCTGGCTTCAGATTGGCTCAGCTCTGGCCATTGTTGCCATTTGGGGAGTGAGCCAGTGGATGGAAGATCTTTCTCTCTCTGTGTCTCCTTCCCCTGTCTGTAACTCTACCTCTCAAATAAACAAATAAAAAAAAATTTCAAAGAGCTATTTGTTTTCTTTAGAACAGAAGAATTACAAAACTTGATTTGTTTATATTTGGGGTGTATATCTAGAGTGATTTTTTTTTTGACAGGCAGAGTGGACAGTGAGAGAGAGAGAGACAGAGAGAAAGGTCTTCCTTTGCCGTTGGTTCACCCTCCAATGGCCGCCGCGGTCGGCGCGCTGCGGCCGGCGCACCGCGCTCATCCGATGGCAGGAGCCAGGTGCCAGGTGCTTTTCCTGGTCTCCCATGGGGTGCAGGGCCCAAGCACTTGGGCCATCCTCCACTGCACTCTCGGGCCACAGCAGAGAGCTGGCCTGGAAGAGGGGCAACCGGGACAGAATCTGGTGTCCCGACCGGTACTAGAACCTGGTGTGCCGGGGCCGCAAGGCGGAGGATTAGCCTGTTGAGCCACGGCGCCGGCCTAGAGTGATATTTTATAGCTGGAATTGTATTTTGGATAGCCATCACATATGATGTATCCTTTTAGGAATACGCTGCTTTCCAGTGTGATTGTTTGGTTTCTGTTAGCTTGCAAGGTACATTTCACCCAACAGTCCTTAAATTCGTGCCCCCACAGGGCTTGAATTTGGGCTTCATATTTGTAGAATATTTGGGAATACTGCTGACTGATTCTGGAGGAAATAACTCAGTTTGGGGATTAAAGAGTGGTGGTTGTTTAAGCATCTTATTTCAGATTCATCCTCTACAGCCTGGGCTGTGACTTAGGGTGCACGATCTTTCCACGGCTGGAAGACAGAGGAAACCTCAGGTGTATCAACGATGTGTTTCCTGGAGATAAACAGGATGCTGGTTCAAGGTCACTCCTGTGGGTGGGGGTGGGAGGGACAGAACAGGCAAAGGTATTGGATGGGGCCGTTCTTGGTGGTGGCCTCCTGGTCTGAGTCCTTGGAGTCTCAGCACAGGGGGCAGAGGGGAGCACAGAGCCCACCCCAGGGACTCTGGACGAGGGAGAGCCAGGGTGGGGCAGCTCGGGAATCTGCAGCTCAGCACAGAGGTGGGCAGAAAACACACCTTACAAAGCTGATTATACTCACAGAGCTCAGAAGTTCACATGTCTTTTCACTTAAAATATATGATTTGTTCAACAGATCCTGGCCTGCAAATACACAAATCTACTAGAACCGGCTCGCGTGGACTCCTCCACAGGTGAGCCAGCTCAGCACGCATCTGGCTGTGGAGCCCCTCCCGTCAGTTTATGACATGATCAGAAGCACACTCTGTCATACATTGGGAATTGTTCCCTGGGGCCTCCATGCCTACAGGGAAAATGGGTAACCTGGGCCAGCACTGTGCAGGTTAAGCTGCAGTGTGAAGCACTAGCATCCCATATGGGCGACGGTTCAAGTCCCGGCTGCTCCACTTCCTATCCAGCTCCCTGCTAATGTGTCTAGGAACACAGCCGAATATGGCCCAAGTACTTGGGCACCTGCACCTCCGGTGACCTGGATGAAGCTCCTGGCTACTGGCTTCAGCTGGCCCAGTCCAGGTCATTGCAGTCATTTGGGGAGTAAACCAGCGGATAGAAGACCTCTTTTCTCCCCGTCCCCCCACCCCTCACTGTAACTCTGAGTTTCAAATAAATGAAATCTAAAAAAAAAAAAAATGTATAATCCAACTCCAGATTACTCCATCCCCAACCCCCAGTGATTTTCAATAAGATGCATTACTTTAAACAAATCGTTATGTAGGAAAACAGCCCGTGCCGACTGCTGATGGCAGAGTGGAATATTGAGAGGTGCAGGTTTTCCCACTCAAGATGTCCCAAGCCCAGGACAAATGCTGGGGGCTGGGCAGAGCTGACTTTGCCCTTAGTCCTGGCACAGATGATGTCAATCTCTGCTCTGCTGGCAAGGGTGCTTCTTGGCTTCTCTCTGCAGCCCACACCTGTTGTTCCCCGGCCTCCACCAATGCATTCCTCTCCTGGCCCCGGGACCCCACAGGGCTCAGTCCTGGGGCCCCTGCCATTCTCTGCCTGTGACACAGCCAGCATTGAGCCTGAGGTGCTGTCTTGCAGCCAAAGCTCCTGACTCCAGGCGCCATCCACACCCTCCATGTCCCTCCTGACACAAGGACACTCGGACGCGTCCTCCTCCGCCCATTTCTCCTACTCTAGCCACACTGCCATTGGCTCTGCCTGCAAGATGGGTTAAAAGGCACTGTTCCGCACCTGAAATGCTACCGTCACCCCATTATACATCTCGCTGCTTCCTCCATTACCCTCCTCATAGTCTCCGCTCTAAGTGAGGTATCCTGCAATGTTTCAAACTGCGGGTTCTGTCCTGTCATTCCTCTGCTCCGACCCTGCAATGATTTTTCTCAACTGTCAAAAACAAAACTCCAGTCCCACATTGCGACAGGGCCCTGGGAGGCCCAGGCTTCCATGGCCCTGCCGCCCTGCTGGCTCCCTCCGCTCCAACTGCACCTGCTGCAGGCACACTCCACAGTGCCCCCCACCCCGGTCCTCACATCCACCACTGCTCTGCCTGGAGCACCTGCCCACAGGTGTCCCCTGGGAACTCCTGCCTTCCCAGCCTCTCGTCAATGCCAGGCTGTGGGGGTGACTCCCTGGCTGAGCTGCACGCAGCCATGCTCCTTTGGGCTTCACAAGTGAGACCCCTGACTGCCACCCCAACCATAACATTGGCCCTCGCATGCAGGGCCTTGGCCTCTGTGCATGGCCACAGAGCATCGATTCAAACGCACTTGCTCGAAACCCACGGACATGGAGCCCTGTGCAAAGGCAGAAGTGTGAAGCAGAGGCTGACCTCCTGCTAAAGCAGGTGTGGGCGTCAAAGCAGATCCTTCCAGAACTGGGAGAGGGGCATCAGGTGGGGAAGGGAGGGCTGCGGATAGCAGCAGGGCATTCGTCTCAATCAGCGCATGTAAGACCAAGCCAAGCAGATAGGGGAGGCCCTAAGAATCCAGGGGTGCGCGAGTTGTGTCGGCGTTAAGAGGAAGCAGCAGCAGACACTGCCCCACTTCTGGACTCAGGGTGACACTGCAGCCACCTGGACAGTGTGGGGTGTGGTTCAGGGATTAGACAACCAGGTCAACAGGGCGGGAGAGAGAGCAAGGAAGGGGCCCTCACAAACACAGTCAACCAGCATTGGCAAAGGCGCTCAGGCCACACAGTGGGGACCCACAGTCTCTTCAGCCAGTGGTGCTGGGATAATCGGACTCCCACATGCAAAACCCTGAGCCCAGACATCGACTGTACACAAACACTAACTCCGGATGGATCACAGATCTAAATGTAGAACACACACGATAAAATACCTGCAAGACATCACAGGAGAAAATCCAGGGACCGTGTGTTTGGCAATGACCTTTGGATACATCAAAGGCATTTTGCACAAAGCAGGAGTGAATGCACCAACCTTCATTACAATGAACATTTCCTGCTCTGTGAAAGAGCCTAGAGACGAGGCACGATGGGGAGAAAGTCTTTATTTCATAAGACCTCACCTGAAATACGCAGTGAGCACTTCAAACGTAGCAAGAAGAAAAAAAAAGACTTAAACATGGGCGTAAGGTCCAAGCAGACATGTCACCAAAGAAGATGCAAAGATGGAAAAGAAGTACATCACATACCAACAGGGCAGCGCAAATTAAAGCAGCAATGAGAGAGCCTGCTCGCCGGTTAGGGTGGCCATGACCCGCGACGCCGAGAGCACCCAGAGTGTGCTCCTTGGCATTTATTTAGATGCACAAAGATCTTGAAGACATCTGTCCATACAGAAACCCAGACCCAGTCTTATTCATAACTGCAACCAATAAGCTGGGGTTTAGCCAGACAATGAAATCTTGCTCTGTGATAAAAAGCAGTCAACAATCAAATCACGAAACAACATGGAGGAAGCTCAGGTGCCCACTCCTACGTGGAATAACCAGTGTGTAAAGGCTGCCTATCGTCTCAGTCCAAATATATGACCCTGCAAAAGAGAAAATTATGGGAACCTTTAACGAAATCATGGCTCCCAGGTATTTGGGGTGGGAGGGTTGAAAGGTGAGCATAGAGGATGCTTCAGGCAGAGCAATGCTGTGCTGACGTCATGCACCCAACAAAGTCTCCGGAACTCTGCAACACCCAGGGTGAGCCCTAATGGGAGCTGCAGCTCAGGCGAGAATGAGTAACAATGTATCAGATTGGCACCCCAACTGTGACAAAGGCACCACAGCCACACTGATGCAGGATGCTGATAATAGGGGGCACTGGAGAGGAGAGGGCGTGGATGAGAACTCTCTGCATGTGCTGTTCAACTCTTTGATAAAACTGCTCGAGAAAACAAAGCCTATGCAAAAAGCTAGACACGAGGCCAGGGATCTGTTATTTCAGGCTGGGCACGCGTGCCTGAGTTAAAGATTAATGCTGTGTCCCTCCATCATTTCACGACTGAGACCTGCGTCCACGGCTCATGCAGAGAGGTGACAGGGGGCGTATCCTCTGGCCACTTCCAAAAGGCGTGCGGGCAGAGAAAGAGTAACAGAGGTTGGGGTGGGGTGACCAGTGATGCTTGTGGCATCAAGCCAAAATAGTTTAGCAACAAGCACACCTTTAAATATCTTAAGAGTTTCTTTTCTTTTCTAATTGCTATAATTCCCACTGATTGAAAAAAATGTCTCCAGACACATCCTGTTTGGTAGGACAAAGCCCACTAGGTGCAAAGAGGGAGAGACGGCTGCCCAGGTGCCTGTCAGTGCTCTCAAGAATTAGGTCTTCATTCCGCAGTGCAAACAGCACGCACGGAAAGACAAAAACAAAGCCCGCGGCCGTTTTGTACAAATGACCACACAGACTGGCTGGCTGGCTGGCTGGCCTTCAAAAGCTGGCTTTCTACGGAGTGGATCGCTGGTGGCAAAGAGGCACCAAACATCGCCATCCTTCTCTCTCCCCATTCCCGTTTTCTGCATCTTCCTCCCAAGACATCACAGGCCTCATCAGTATGAAGAAGATAACGTTCCATCTTACAGATTTGAAAATCTGGTCATCAGAGCCACGTGGGCTTGTGTTAGAAGTTATTTTGCCACACTGAGGACCTTGCCCCCGGAGCCACTGAGTGCAGCCCAGGGCCCTTGCTGCCAAGCTTGTCACGCCTGCAGGTGCACGGGTCACCACTGAGCAGCAGCGGCTTCTGCGAGCCGGGTGAATGGAGGGGCTTCAGACCCCAGGCCCGGGGCTGCTGGCGCCCACGTTCACTTCTGCAGCGGGATCTTTGGGGTTTGCGAAGGCGGTGCCGAGATGTCCATGTGAGAGTCATCCAAGAAGAGGGGCTGGCACAGGGTGACGGGAACTAGCAGATGCCAGGCCCCTGTTACAGGCCAGGGGCTGGGATCCGCGCTGTGCCCCCGTAGCCTCCCTAATCATCACAGAAGTCCCATAAACGGGTAGCATCCTTCTCATGTTACAGAGCTAAAGGTGAGTCTGAAATCTGGCCAGCATCAGCAAACAGACACAGGATTCAAGAGTGATGCAGCCCTCGGCGTCCCGACTTCACAGCTCTGTGCTGTGGCCTGCACACTCGCCCACACTCCTCACACATGAGCCTCCCTCACACGCTCTCACACACACACACACTCCTTGCACACAAGCCTCCCTCTCACACACACACACACACACACACGCTCCTCGCACACAAGCCTCCCTCACACACACACACACACACACACACTCCTCGCACACAAGCCTCCCTCACACGCTCTCACACACACACACTCCTCGCACACAAGCCTCCCTCACACACACACACACACGCTCATCGCACAGAAGCCTCCCTCACACGCTCTCACACACACACACACACACACACACGCTCCTCGCACACAAGCCTCCCTCACAAGCTCTCTCTCTCGCACACAAGCCTCCCTCACACACTCTCACACACACACTCTTCGCACACAAGCCTCCCTCACACACACACACACTCCTCGCACACAAGCCTCCCTCACACACTCTCACACACACACACTCTTCGCACACAAGCCTCCCTCACACACACACACACACACTCCTCGCACACAAGCCTCCCTCACATGCTCTCTCTCTCACACACACACTCATCCACTCACACTAATACACTCCTCTCACACTCACCCCTCACACACACTCTCACATGTACTCCCCCACACAGTCACACTCACTCCTCACACACATACTCCTCAAACACACACTCCTCACACACACACTCACACTCACACTAACACACTCCTCATACACACACTCCTCACCCACATGCACACACACATGCACTCCCCACATGGTCACACTCACTCCTCACACACACACACTCTTCTCACACCCCTCACACACATGCACACACTCACACTCACACACACTCTCACACAGGAACCACCTTCCCTCCCTCTCTCTCTCACCCACTCACACTAAAACACTCCTCTCACACACTCCTCACTCACATGCACGCCTCTCACACTCCTCTCACACCCCTCACACACACGCACACACACATGCACTCCCCTCATGGTCACACTCACTCCTCTCACACACACACACACTCCTCTCACACTCCTCTCACACCCCTCACACACACACGCACACACACATGCACTCCCCCACACGGTCACACTCACTCCTCACAAGACTCATTCACACTACACTGGAACACACTCCTCACACGCACACTCACACTCACTCCTCACACTCACATACACACTCACACACACACAGCTAGTTTCTTACTTAGCACATCGTGGGCACCACTGACCAACGGGATGCTGGGGGCTGACTTGCACCTGCATGCAGAGGGCAGGTCCCAGGGGAAGCGACGATCCTGTCGCAGTTTTGTGGAACCCGAGAGCTGGGGAAACTTTCTCAGACAAGGCACCACTGTGCTGCTGAAAAGGATTCAGCAGATTGTTAATGAATAAACATGAAGGCACCTATCATCTTGCACTGCACACGATCCCATAATAGAAAAATTAAGACTATATAGATCCTCGGTGACAAAAGAAAACCTTGTGTGACACGGGCTCCTTTTAGAGCTCTGTCACAACAGAGCTGTCACTGTCACGTCAAGAAGGGAGTGGCTTCCTCCCCCCGACCCCCTGGGCTCCCGTTCCAAGCGCTCACTGGTGGGGGTGGCTCTGCAGGACAGAACATGCCGGGGGCCTCGCCCGCACCCTCCACGGCTCCCGCCCTCTGCTCTCTTTCTTCTCGCTTCCTCCTGCGTGGCAGTGCCCTCGAGCTGACTGCAGTGTCCCCTCCCAGCACAGGTGACCCCTGGCGCTGACTTCCAGTGCTCAGTGTGGGTGGCACAGGTAACAGTGGGGCCCTCAGCTTGTCCAGTGGCCGAGTCCAGGATGCTCCCCCTGTCAAGGGCCCCTGAAGATGGCACTACAGACTGAGGGGGGTGCTCCTAAGGGGCCAGCTGGAGGATCCTCCCACAGCCCCCACATCGCCCAGGCTGTCGGCCTGCAGTTGAATTGCATTTGAAGTCTTGCTTTTCCTGGCTGCCATCCTCTCCGAGTTCTGCTGGTACTTCTCATGGGAAGCCTGACTTCAACACAGGGAGACTGCACACAGACCTGGAGGTCTTCAGCTGGAAAGAGGCACACCTCCCTCTCCACACTTCTCAGGAGACCCCGCCTTGTGCCCTGTGCTCTTCTTGTCGGGCCCGTGGAGGTCCTCCCAGCTCGTGGCTGCACCAGCGTCGGCAGCATTGGCTTGGCGTGGGCAAGCCACTGAGCTTACACGTCAGGCAGGGGATTCCCACGCGGCTGGTGGTGAATCCTCCTCCCTCTCACATGTCTGTCACAAAATTGTAATAATCCTCACGTGTCAAGCTACACTCCCATCTCCCCAGTTTGCCCCAAATGGCTCTTAGGAAAGCATTTATTTTTTGTTCTTCCAACCAAGGCTCATCCGAGGCTCTGGCCTCACACTTTGCTCATTCTGTGCTTTGAGTCTTGGTTTGTCCACAAAGCCCCACTCAGCCCCCAGCTTTCTCCTCACTGTCAGGACACAGAAGCTGTGGACAATCCAGGCCAGTTCTCTTCTAGAATGTTCTGCCACTCTGAGGTTTTCTGGATGACTGCTCATGGTTTCATTTAACTTGTTCTTCTATCCCCTTTGCATCCTGTACTAGAAGTTTCAGTAGGATAACTTCATCAATGTCAAAACCAGGAAAGTGAAAGGGCATTATTAACAATTACACTGTAGTGACAGTAGGAAATAGGATTCGCCCAGTCAAGAGGTGCACGGTGACCCTCTGTCTGAAGGCTCAAGTTCAGGAAGAGTGTTCGGGCAAGGCACACGCAGGTAGCTCTGTGTGTCCCCAGCTGCCACGTGCTCTAGGGAGAATGGAGATCATCTGATCCCTGTGGTACTGGCCTGGTCTCTACCATTTGCTAGAAACAAGTAAGCTAGGGGATGATCGTTTGGGGAAAAACACATTGAGAAAATCTTGCTCTGGGGAAGTTTTCATGAAATTGTTTCACATTAACAAATTTATCTACTTGAAAGGTAAGGACATACATAGAGAGAGACAGACAGACATAGAGAAAGCTCTCCCACTCATTGGCTCACTCCCCAAATGCCCACAGAAGCTGGGCCAGACCAAAGGCAGGAATGGTAAGTCAACCCAGGTCTTCCGTGGGAGTGGCGGGGCCCCACCTGCTTCTGCCATCACCTGCTGCCTTCCAGGGTGCAAGTTAGCAGACGCTGGAGTCAGAGCCGGTCCCGGAACCCAGGCATTCTGATAAGGGATGCAGGAGCCACGTGGCATCTTCACAGCTGACCCCATCAAATTGTCTTGGAAAGCATTGGTGATTCTTGTCAGATCTGATTTAACGAGGGGTTGAAAATCAAGTATCTTCCATTTATTCTACATAAATTAGTGCGTATTTTTCATAATAAAATGCTTTCTCCCATCATCCAGGGTAAGCCCTTACAGACACAGGAGAAATTCTTTCCCTTTAATTTAGAATTTCTCAAACAAGGACTTGAATAATGGTGACCTCACATAGGGGTACAGTGAGTTTCTTCCTTTTTAGTATTGCCCCTGCCTCAAGATTCTTCATTCGGCATTTTACAATCACCTATAACAGCTGCTCTGCTCAGAGGCAAGTAAGCTTCCAGTGTGGTGAACAGTTGAAGCGTGTTATAGCCTGAAGACTCAGCACGTGGGGAAACACTGTGGTCAGTTGTCAAGTGAAAGGAAGTCGATTTACATACATGCCAAATCTGTGTCATGAAACAAAGGAAGACAAGAGTGACGTTCAAACCCCATTATCTCCTGCTTCTGAGCAGAGCGTATAATGGCGTGCCTGGGCTCACTCACCATGTGTGTGTGCATGCGTGTGCACGTGTGTGCGTGTGCATGTGCTATTTCTCTACCCCACGTCATGGGCTGCAGTAGTCTAATTATTCTGAGGATGCAGGAGAGTAGCTAGGGTGGTGGCACTGGAGTCCGGGCACTGAGAGTGGCAGTGCTGTTCTTGGTTTCTCTTCAGCTGAGGTTCCGCAGTGGCTCTTGGCCCACACTCACACATTTGTCAGTAAGAAGGTTGCCATGCCCAGGCCTCACCAGAAAACCAAGTTATCTGAAGGTTGATGACTTTATTAATGTTACCATAGTTCTCAAAATGTTCATACAGACCAATGATAAATACGCCATAAAATTCCCAATTTTATTCTGCATGTTTGCTCTAATAAGAAGTGAATAAAGAAAGGTAGACTTTCTGAAATTGGGTTTTTGTGGAAGAAAATCAAGACAAAAACTGTAATAGAGACATACTGGGGAGAAAAGATATAAGAGCACTTCTAAAAGTTTGTGGAAATGGAGTTAAAAGATAAACTAGAAAGTTTCAAAACCCATGCATAGTTATTTCACAGCATGCATTTCCTTGATCTCTTTGAAGATGTCTTAAATGCATAGATTCCAAAGCTTTTTGTACCTGAGTAACCCAACCTTTCAATCCCATTTTTCCACAATCATTTTGAGATCTCTTGGAGCAATCTCAGGAGGGCCTTCTGTAGGCTGGACGATCCTGTTTAAGTTGTTCCACCCTGAGTCAGGACATGGCCACTCTGGTCACTTCCAGAGCTCTCCAGAAGAAAGAATCCACACATTCATGTGTTTGCAGAACCTGCAACCATTGTCCAATGTTTCAAAATAGCACTCACCCACCAGAGAGTGGCTAAAGATAGGCGGGAGATGGAGCAGAGCAAAACCCAGAGCCCTCCACCAGCGGGGACACAGACACTGCCTCATCAACAGGAAGATTATGGAGTCTTTGCATGAAAATACAATGTCTTCATGGTATTCATCTTCCAAGTTTACTTTAAGCCAGTTGCCTACTGGGAGGTGTTTGAATGAGCATATGTCTATCCACCTGAAACAATAAGACAGCAGACTCTGTGAAAATATCAGGTGCTCTGTGGAAACATCAGCTACTCTGGAAGCACCAGCTACTCCCAGCTACTCTGTGGAAGTTCCCGATACCCCGTGGAAGCACCAGCTGCTCCGTGCATTCTTTGCTACTTTGTGGAAGCACTAGCTACGCCCATTCAAACGTTGTCCAAGCTGGACTTCCTGTGGAGCCCAAACCGTGCTTCTGCAGTGAGTGAAACCAGGTAAGGGAACCCACAGTGCAGGAGGAGCAGACAGAGGAGGCGGGTCGACACTGCGTCGATTTCCACCTCTGCTGGCATCCAGGACTCCTGGTTGGTCAGTGGTTTGCAATCCTGTAAAATAAACAACTGGGCAGGAGCTCCAAAGTGGTAGGGAAACAGAGGAAATTTGTCCTTGGTGAAGCTGTCAGAGTTAGAGTTTGATTTTTGTTTTGCTTCTGGGTGTCAAACCACTTCTTCGCACTGTTCCCCACTTGCCCAGAGTCTGACGACAGGCAAGTTCTCTCACTAGGAAGGGCTCCCCTGGGCGAAGCCTGCAGATGCCTACTGTGTGGGACTCTGTGCAGCTCCATCCATGAAGCGCTGTGTCACCAGCTCTTCATTAGCTCGTCCATTGGCAAAATTTGCAACAGGCATCTGTGAGCAGTGCTCATAGATTTTGACAGCTTTCCCCACCGGCTCTGAAGCACACGCTCTGTAACTTCATCTTGAGCCATCTTCACAAAGCGATTCTTAGACTTAAGACAGAAGAAATCGGTAAACCCACTTCAGCCTGAACACCCCTCCTCCTCTTGTTCAGACGCTGCATCCTTGCTAAAGAGACCACAGCTCCGGGACATGAGCACTAAACGCATTAAGTGTGGAGGCATACGGCGCAGTGTGCGTCTCTCACTGCTCTGCCTGGCCTGGCTTTCTGCTGCTCACTGGGTCATTTGAAGAGCATGGGCCTGCAGCTCCCCTGGGATGTCTGGCAGGCAATGCCTGGCTTTGCTCTTGTGAGCAGAAATGAAAGCTAAATCGTGCAGGTCCTGGCATGGTGGATTTGCCCGGGAGGACACTGCAGTCTCCCTGTTGGAGCGTGGGGCCGCTGGCACCTTTCTCCTGAGCACATGTGTGCAGAACGAGGATGGACAGTTGCACTAAGGTAGGCTGAGGAGCTTTTTAAAATGCAAACACACCCGTGTAAGTCCCCAAGCAGGGAAAGACTCTGCTGAGCCCTGCATTAGAGCAAAGAAAGCTTAGGTTTTCTTTGTCTGGGCTGAGAGATGCACAAACCAGGCCCTGTACTCTTTTTCTTCTCTTCCTAAATGTATTCAAGAGGTAGAGACAGGGAGAGAGAGAGGTGTCTCCCATCCCCTCCCTCACAGCCCAAATCCCTGCAGCAGCTAGGACTGGGTGGGGCTGAAGCCGAGGACAGGGACTCAGTCTAGGTCTTCCACATGGGCGGCAGGCACCCAGTGACTGAGCCAACACCTGCCGCCCATGTGGTCTGCAGCAACTGGAGCTGAGGATGGCATTGACCTTGGACACTACAATACAGGATGAAGGGGTCTCAACTAACGGCTTAGCTGCTAGGTCACATGCCCACCCCTCTATCTTTTTTTTTTTTAAGATTTATTTATTTATTTGAAAGTCAGAATTACAGACAGAGAAAGAGAGACAGAGAGAAAGAGAGAGAGGTCTTCCATTTGCTGGTTCACTCCCAAAAGGGCCACAATGGGCGGAGCTGCGCCTATCTGAAGCCAGGAGCCAGGAGCTTCTTCCAGGACTCCCACATGGGTTCAGGGGCCCAAGGACTTGGACCATCTTCTACTGCTTTCCAGGCCAGAGCAGAGAGCTGGATCAGACGTGGAGCAGCCAGGACTAGAACCAGTGCCCATATGGGAAGCTGGCACTGCAGGCAGTGGCTTTACCTGTTATGCCAAAGCACTGGCCCCAACTCCTCTATCTTCTTATACTGGCCTGTATCACATCACAGGGCCTGGGGCCCACCCTCCTGTAAAGGTGCCAGAAATTACAGGAGTCACATAGTGAGCTGGGAAGGCTGCCCTGTGAGAGAGGCACACGCTGGTGGGCAGGGAGGCTGGAGGGCCGAGGCCAGCAGCTGGAGTGGTGCCTACTTCACAGCGACCCCAGTGCAACAGCCCCAGTGCCAAGGACGTGCCTCGACCCTGCTCAACCAGTGTTCAGAGCCTGTCCTGGAATCCAGCTAGGGGGATGCTCGATTTATGGAGCCAGAATGCCTTTGGGCCCCTGAAGTCTCACCCACCGATGTATGCTGAGGTTGACAGTCTAAACGCCAGGGTGTGTAGCATGATGTAACTTAAGAAGCGAAGGAACTTGTCCAAGTTCAAGCTGCCAGGACGCCCTGAAGAACAACTGAACTGCACCCTCTGTACAGTTCCCCTGGAGCAACGGATGGGGAGTGGCTGCTGATGACGTCTCTCCAGACCCGTAGACTATGTCACCGTTGGAGTCTGTTTATAAAGCACCCTCCATTCTGAGGACACAGAGGCCCGACTCTAAGGAGGTACCTGGGTCTCTGCGGACTGACATTCTTGTAGTCGCAGAGCCAACAGCAGACTCTCCAACTCCGATTCCAGTCTGAAACAAACGGGACCATGCCCCACGGGAGACTGATCCGGAAGGCACTGGCTTGTAGTAGTCACCTACAGGGTCGCCAGCCCTGACTCACCCTCTGAAGTCCTTCTCCGAAAGTCTCCTTCCACAGCGAGCTCACGGCGGGGAGCTGGCTGTGCCCGCGTCACTGGCGTGAGCAGTGTTCCAACAGCATCAGTCTTTTTCCATTCACAGCTTCCCCTTGGCTGGACTCAGGAACTCTGCACAGAGCCACATTCTTCCTGGAGATAAACTGCTGGACTCGTAGGACACGGTCACTGACCCTATGCAGAGAGGCAAGTGGCTCCAAGTTTAAACCCATTTTCGAGCCAAGTCAGCACCTTGTGTTTAGATAATTCTTGGCACATATTTTGCTGTGGAACTGCAGGAACAATTGGTCCTGGGGCTAAGGCTTTGAGCTTTCCATGTTTTCTGTATCCAATGTAAAAACACAAGCTCATGGTCATTGGCCTTACATTCTATTAAAGCCTCATGGAGCTTTAACAAAGACAGCTCCAGCACAAGTGACCCAGTAGGTGCTACAGGTGGGTGCTCCCAGGGCCAGCAGTGGAGGTGGGCATGCAGAACAAGATGCAAGACGCCAGAGGGTTTGCTTTCAGATAAATTCCCACAGTGGAATGGGGATGGATGGATGAAGAGACGGTCATAGCCGCTGACTGCTCTGGTGAGCAATGTGATGAGCTGAGAGGTGGTGATGTCACATGACTGTCAGACATAGGTCCAGTCTCTCTCCTCTCCTCACTTCTGATCATGATGATGGCTGTCTCTCTTCTCCCACACGATGTCCACTCCACTAACAGCAGTTTGGAAGGACTCCCTACTGCATGAGGCCAGGCCAAACCCAAGACCACACACCTCCCCAGCGTCACCTCTCCAGGCTTCGCAGGTCGGTGATGCCTCTGGGGTCATCTGGACTCAGATTCCTGGTGAGGACGCCCCCAGTCCAGGTCCATGTGAGATACGAAGGCGATGGAGCAAAGGCCTCTGCCCGCTGGCCTCCCCCCACAATCCAGCTGGAGGGCACAGCCAAGCGTATTTACAGCCTCGGGGGACTTTCTGCAGACAAGTGTCCCACGGTTATGATCACCAATCAGCAGTCCCAAGCTTGGGCCCATGCCCCACCGGGCCATCTGGTACAAGTCCGGTGCGCACGGTGTACAAGGCAGGCATCCTCTCCGCCCTTCACCAGAAGAGCTGGATCTGTGCGTTCTGCTTGGAGTTCCCTCTCCCAGACAAAACCCTGCCAACTGGACCTGACCCCATTTGTCTGGATTTCTCTATAAGGACATTCCTAACGGAGTGGTTTCCCCTAATTCTCTCCTCGATACATTGTGGCACTTTTAGTGCTTCTATGCCACCGACAGCCCCTCGGAATTTTTCATTGTTTCAGATTAGATTTTCTGTGACAAATAAATTGTAAGCCCCCAGAGACCAGGGCTTTGCTTTATAATCCAGATACCACTGTGTCCGGCTTCCTATGGAGCATAGCACCCATGATTAAAACTCTGAGTTAGGGCTGGCGCTGTGGCGTAGCCAGTGACACTGCTGCCTACAGGGCCGGCGTCCCGTATGGCCACTAGTTCAAGTCCTGGCTGCTCTGCTTCCAATCCAGCTCTCTGCTACAGCCTGGGAAAGCAGTGGAAGATGGCCAAGTCCTTGGGCCCCTGCACCCATGTGGGAGACCCAAAAGAGGCTCCTGGCTCCTGTGGATCGGCGTAGCTCCGGCTGTTGTGGCCAATTGGGGAGTGAACCAGCTGATGGAAGACCTCTCTCTCTCTCTCTCTCTTTCTGCCTTTCCTTTTCTCTCTGTGAAACTCTGCCTTTCAAATAAATAAATCTTAAAAAAAAAAAAAGCTCTGAGTGGCAGGGGAAGGAACGATTGGACTTTACAGTCCCACCCCTGGGGACCAAGGCTTCTGAGTGCCTCCGCGGTTTTTACAATACCTCCAGTCTTAGTAGAGGAGTGCCTGCAGAACACACAGTGGCATCCTCCCAAATCCATCGTTCAGACAGACACAGTCTCGGGACTGGGTCCTCACTCTTGTCAGATCCCCAGGGGATTTCAACTCCTCCTCCCCTGACACCAGCTTTTTCACTCATGCCAACGACCCTCAAATGCATGCCAGCGATTCAAAAAGTCCGTGGACAAACTGCGCTATATGTCAGCTGCACCATCCACCAAGTCTTTGAATCTCTCTGGTACCCCTGGTCCAGAGCTTGGCTCCATCTCAGAGAATTGCAAGGCAGGTGTTTTTGTTTTTTGTCTTTTGTTTTTTTGACAGGCAGAGTGGACAGTGAGAGAGAGAGAGAGACAGAGAGAAAAGTCTTCCTTTGCCATTGGTTCACCCTCCAATGGCCGCCGCGGGTGGCACGCTGCGGCCGGCGCACCGTGCTGATCCGATGGCAGGAGCCAGGTGCTTCTCCTGGCCTCTCATGGGGTTCAGGGCCCAAGCACTTGGACCATCCTCCACTGCACTCCCGGGCCATAGCAGAGAGCTGGCCTGGAAGAGGGGCAACCGGGACAGAATCCGGCACCCCGACCGGGACTAGAACCCAGTGTGCCGGCGCTGTAAGGCGGAGGATTAGCCTGTTGAGCCACGGCACCGGCCAAGGCAGGTGTTTTTAAAAAAATTTTTGTAATTTTACTTATCTGTGAGGCACAGATATACACACACACACACACAGAGAGAGAGAGAGAGAGAGAGAGAGAGGGAAAGAGAGAGAGAGATCTCCCATCTGCTAATTCAGTCCCCAGATGCCTGCAACAGCCAGGGCTGGGCCAGGCTGCAGCCAAGAGCAATCCCGGTTCCCCTGTGAGCAACAGGAACTCAAGTACTTCAGCCACCACCTCCTGCTCCCCAAGGCCACATTAGCAGGAAGCTGGAATCGGACGCAGGACCTGGAGGCCAGGTGCTCCGGTGGGAAATGCAGTCTTCCCAGGTGGAGTCCCAACCACTGTGTGGAACACCTGCCACAGGTGGGCGCTTCTGAAGAAGGAAGTACGTAGCGAGGGGGAGTGAGGCCACGTTTACCCAGGGGCTGTTTCTCCAGTAAACTTCACTTTGTAAGTGGCAGCATGGGTTTAAAAAGTTAGACACCAAGAAACCATGGAAAGAGGTGTGTCTGGAGGGTGGGCTGATGGGACAGATTGATGGGAAAGACTTAGGGGAAATAGTTTATGAAAATAATGACTCATTCTGTATTCAAAGGTCCTCAAATTGTAACACTGTCTCACAAACCCAAGATACAATGTTGACAGCTGGTCCAGGAATGTGCTTCAAATTCCATTATGATACTATAATTTCCCCACATGCAATCACTCATGTGATTTTACTTGCTTTGGTTTTTGCTCCTATGCTGAGTAAGAAAACAAGAATATTCACTGGTTGTACAGGGTGCAGGGAGGCACCAGCAATTAAAAGGCCGCCAACCATCAGAAGGGGACTAGGAAGAAGGGGTCTCTGGTGATGTGGCCACAGCCCACTTCCCCTGCACCGCCTAGAAGCTCTGGACACCTCAGATGCCCAGAGGGTGGGGAGGGACCCTGGGGAGAGGGTTCCAGGGGGGGTCTGGGCAGGTGAGGGAAGGGCAAAGGTGGCACAGGTGGGCAGACACTGTGGGCGCCACGAGGGCAGAGGCTCCCCCCCTCTAGTGGAGGGGGAGCTTGGCACAGTGAGGGATGGCACCAGTGCAAGCCCAGCTCCGCCATGCAGGAGGCGGTCCCCTACAAGCACAGAGGCAGTGGACGATGGACGACAGGGTCCCTCCTCTCACGGTGGGCGTGAGCACTGTGACGCAGAGCCACGCAGTGCTCAGGAGCACCAGGCTGCTCTGGAGGAGATAGCTCCAGAGTGAGGTCCCCGGCATGAGTTACATGAGCAGGCGGGCCTGGGCCACACTGGCCTGCAGCGGGGGGCCTCTGGGAGCCAGGCTCACCCCTCCAGCAAGGCCGCCCCACCCCGCTTCTGAGCCTCAGCACATGCTCATGGACCTCTTCTCTCCAAGGGCTTCCAGGCCTGGGAACAGGTGCAGGTGCAGGGACAAACAGAAGGTGAGGGGGCCCAGTCCTCAGTGGAGTGGGCCAGGTAAGGCACCTCCACGCCCAGCCCCATCCTCACCTTACTCTTCCACCCCCAGCTTGAGAGCTCTTGTTATTCTTTTTACATGGTTATTTGAGCATTTTTCCTAAGGTAAGACGGGGCAGAGAAGGGGTGCCCAGCTGGCTCGAGTGGACACTGCATCAGGGCCCACTCTTGGATCTGTCCCCATTCCCTGACATCTGGCAGTGGGCCACATGAACCCTGGGGGGCAGATGAACAATACACTTTTACCTTATTCTGCTGAGCTCTGCACTAGTTAGCAAAGATAACTTAGTTCTACTTGGAATACGCCATCCTTCTGAGACTCAGACTTCTCCATAGTTTAAGAAAGAGTCTGAGAAGCGGCACAGAAGTGAGGAACATGGGGCCAGAGTGTGGGTGGGGGACAGGCTTTGGGGTCTGACTACCTTGGGTGAGAACTCTGGACCCAGTTCCTGACATCTGCACAGAGCCCACCCAGGACAGAAGCTTCCAGAACTCAGTCCTTCAACTAAAGAGAAAGGATAAGCATGCACGTCTTACGCTTCTTGACAGAGTTAAAGGAGGAAGCCATTCCAGCGCTGGCTATGGGATTTAGCAAGTGCTGTGCTCAGTAACCCCAGCTCTCTCCCTCTGCCAGCCCTGGTGTGCTGACCGATGACCAGACGAGCACGGGACACGTTCCCTGAATGACAGAAGTCTTGGAGCCATCACACTGTGTGGACTCCCCTGGAGCACATGGAGCAACTGTTTCCATCCCAAAGTGGAGAGAAATAGCTCCACCTTGAAAGGTGTCCATCTACTGCCGAATTCCGAGGTGCAACAGAGAGGAATCCGTGATCTGCCTGATGCAGCCGGATGTGGATGTCGTCTCTGCTTGTCCTCTTTCCAGCAGGAAGTGCTGTCTCAGTCTCACCCAGCTGGGAGTCCTGCCCTCTCTTTGACCATTTGAAATACTCTTTTCCATCTGTGGGAAACTTTACATTAACAGCCCCAAAGATTTGTAGATGGGGAAATGAACTCACCCCTCTGCTCTCAGGACCCTGCCTGACACGGTCGCCGTCCCTTCCCAGGGTCTTAGTGGACACAGAGGAGAGGATGATTTCCAAGGACAGTTTGTGTGTCCTGCCACCAGTGGCCTGAGCCAGGCTCACCTGTTGTTCCTTTGCCCACACCTAGTCCTGGCGTGTCGCCCCACTAAATGGAAGGGTAGTGCGTGCTGACGTCAACACATCTGTTCTCCAGCAGTGACGTAGCACCTTCCTCCTAGGCGCCATCAGGTACGGGAGCTTGTTAACCTTGGAAATTTGATCGACATTCGTGCTCTCGACCCAGAATTGCACATGGGGACTCTTTTATGTCTTCTTTCCCTGGTGCTAGACAAGCATTACCAAAGTGAGCCCTGTTAACTTCAGAACACAGACATAACCGCTGCCAATGAAGCGGCTCATTTGCCAAAGGCAGAGTCCGCCAGCCAGCTCCCCCTGGTCCCCTTTCCATCCCCAGGATATTCGTTCCAAGGCTGGCAGAACTGAGGCCAGTAAGTGCAGAGGCAGAGTGTCTGAGAGAAACCATTACAACAGCACCAGCTCACTTTTACAAAGCACATCACATTTCTAGAAGTACCCATTTCTGGAATAAAAAAGGACAACCCCAGATTCTTCAGTGCTCCTTTCTGAAGCATGGCTGGGGTATTTCAGATCTCTCCCCAAAGTGTACATTATATGGACAGCTCCCCGACAAACCCAGGCTGGCCTGTCCCTTCAAAAACACTAAGGGAATTTTTCAAACCAGAAGAAAGAGATGCTAATGAGCAGGAAGGAAGCCCCGGAAGGCATAAAGCTCATTAGAACAGTGACCATGCAGACATTCAGAAATGCGCTGATACTGCAAACACGGAGCAAAAACCATTTATATCTGTAGTATTAAGACAAAAACTTTAAAGTAGCAACTGCATTGCTATGCTATTTTCATTTAATATAAGGAGAAGTACACCAGAACATCAAAAATTCAAAATTCAGGAAGGAAGGCAGTGCCAGTGCACTGTTCTCTATTAGTAGTTCTTATATTTTTGCTGCTTTTCCTGTCTTCATAGTTAATATCAAGTTGCTATCATTTCAAAATCACATTATAATCAAAAGATTTTTGTAAGCCTCATGGGCACCACAAAAAATATATACCAAAAATACTACGCAAAGAATCAAAACACACTACTGACAAAATCACATAACCATGAGAAGATTGTAGGAGAGACAGGAAGTGAGAGACTATGATAAAACCAGAAAGCAAGTAACAAATGGCAGCCATGGGACCTTATCTACCAGTAATTATCATAAATGTAAATGGATTAAATTATCCAGTTAAAAGACACTGAGTGACTAAATGGATAAAAAAAATACCCAACTGCATGGTGCTTACAAGAAGCCCACTTCACTTCTGAGGATGTGCCCAGGCTGAGAGTGAAGGGATGGAGAAAGATTTTCCATGTAAATGGAATAAAAAAGATGGCAGCAGCAGCCATACTTATATCAGACATAATAGACTTAAAATGAAAAGCAGTAAAAAGAGACAAGGAAGGTCTTTATAAATTATAAAGGGATCAATTCAGCCTGAAGAAATAACAATTGTAAATATACATACACCTACTAACACTGGAGCATCTAAATATATGAAGCAAATATTAATAGCCATAAAGGGAGAGGTAGATGCCACTACGATGATAGTGGAGGACTTTCACACCCCAATTATAGCAATGGATGGGCCATCCAGACTGAAAATCAACAAAGAAACAGCAGAGTTAAACTGTACCCAGAACAATTGGACCTGACAGACATCTACAGAACATTCCATCCAACGGCTGCAGAATTTAATTCACGTTCTTCACAAAAGCACGTGGAACGTTCTCTAAGACAGAACATCTGATATGTCACAAAACAAGTCTCAACAATTCCAAAAAAGTAGAAATCATACTAGATATCTTTTCAGACCACAGTGCAGTCAACCCAGAAATCAATAAAAAGAAAAAAATTGGAGACTTCACAAATATACATAAATTAAACCACTTACTCCTGAAAGACCAATGGATCAAGGAATAAATTAAAAAGGAAATTAAAAATCATTTGAAATAAATGAAAGTGGAGACACAGCATTCCAAGATCCATGCAGCAAAATCTGCACAAAGAGGGAGGTTCACGGCAATCAACATCTGCACCCAAAAAGCAGAAAGATCTCAAATGAACAATCGCTGCACATAAAGGACCTAGAAAAACAAGAAGAAACAACTCCAAAATTCATACAAAGAAGTAAAAATAACTATCAGAGCAGAAATACGTGAAATAGGGCTAAAAAACACAAAAGAATCAACAGAGGAGGAGTTTGTTTTTTGAAAAGGTGAACAACATTGGAAAAACCTTAGCCAGATCCATAAAAAAGAAAGAGGACTCAAGTAAACAAGCTGAAGATTAAGAGAGAGAGATTACAGCTGACACCACAGAAATACAGGATTATTACAGATTATCATGAGCAGTCATGTGCCGACACATTTTATAATCCACAATAACTGGACAAATTCCTGGAGACAGGCACTTTATCAAGATTGAATCGTGGAGAACCAGAGTGAGTAAGAAGGTTGGGTCAAGAATAAAAGCTCCCAGTAGAGAACCCCGGGGCCAGAGGCTCCTCTGCTGAACTCCACCACGTAAGAAAGGAAGTGCTAACCCCGAGTCTTCGGAAATTGTTCCACAAAGTGCAAGAGGAGGAAATGCTTCCAACTCATCGGATGAGACCAGAATTAGCCTGACACCAAACCAGACAAGGAGATCACAGCCACACACACACACACACACACACACGCACAAGAAAAGAGAAGAAAAGAGAAAAGGAAGGGAGAGGAGAGAAAGAAAAGAAAGGAGGGAGGGGGAAAAAGGAAACAGAAAAAAAAGCTGCAGGCCCGTATTAGCCAAAGCTTTATGCTTTTGTCAGAATCTTTACCAAAATACCACCAAACTGAATCCAACAGCACATTAAAAATATTATTCTCTATGAGCAAGTGGGATTTATCCCAGGACATAAAGACCTAAAGACCGTTCAGCATATGCAAATGAGTCAGTGTGATGCATGGCATCAATGGAACAAAGGAGAAAAACGGACGATTACTTCGACCTATGTAGAAAAAGCATTTGATAAAATTCAACGCCCTTGCATGATAAAAACAGCAACTTGGGCTTACAAGGAGAAACGTACCTCAGTGTGATCAGGGCTGTATATAAGGACCCACAGCTGACATCGTGTTGAGCGGGAAAAGCTGATGGCTCCCTGTAAAGGATGGAGCAACGGAGGGATGCCCACTCTCACCACGTTTATTCCACAGAGCAATGATGTCCTCGCCAGAGCAATTGGGCAACGGAAAAAAATCATGGGCATCCAAACTGGAAGGGCCAAAGTCAAGTTGTCCCTGTTTGCAAATGACATGATCTTGTGTACAGAAAATCCAAAGAGTCCACCAAAAACCTGTTAGAACTAACAAATGAATTCTGCAAAGTTTCAGGATATAAAACCAGCATATTGAAATCAATGGTGTTTCTACATATCAGTAGTGAACTCTCTGAAAAAGAAATCAAGGTTGTAATCCATTTCCAATAACCACAAAAAGTAAGACAGGCAAGGATAACTTTAACCAAAGGAGTAAAAGATCTGTACAATGAAAACCATAGGACACTGATGAAATGAATTGAAGAGACACACAGAACAAATGGAAAACTATCCCATGTTCATGGATTGAAAGCATAAACATTATTAAAATGTCCACACCACCCAAAGTGATCCACAGATTCAATGCAACCCCTATCACAAAACCAGTGGTGTTCTTCACAGAACTAGGAAAAACAACCTTAAAATTCATATAAAACCACTTCCCCCAGTAGGCAAAGCAATATTTAGCTAAAACAAAAATGCAGGAAGCATCACCCTACCTGATTTTTAAAATATACTGCGAAGCTATAGTAATCAAAATAGCACAGTGTTGTCAGGAAAATAGACACATAAGCCCAGGGAACAGAATAGAGAGTGAAGTAAACTCACACATCTACAGCCAACTGACAACTGAATCAAGAGCGTGCATTGGAGAAAGGACCATCTTTCAGTAAATGGACCAGGAAAAGCGGATGTCCACATGAAGCAAAATGGAATTGGACTCCTGTTTTTCACCACACACAAAAATCCACTCCAAATGGATTAAAGACAGAAGCATTGGACCAAAAGCTGTGGAGGTGCTGAAAAAAAAAAAAAAAACATAGGAAACACTTCTGGACATTGGAATGGGCAAAGGATTTTCAGGTCAGACTCCAAAATGAAATAAAGTCACAAATAATCAAATGGAATTACATCCAACTAAAAAGGTTTCGCACAGCACAGGAAACAATGACTTAGTGAGAGACAGTCTACAGAATGGATAAAACACGTACAGCCACAGCATCAGGGGCCAGAAACTAGATTACCAGAGCAGCTCGGACAACTCAACAGTGAAAAACACGATATGATCGGAAAACAGGTGATGGAACTAAACAGGCATTTCTCAAAAATAGACATACACATGCCGATATGTATATGAACAAAATTGTCCGTTGTCCTTAGCTATAGTCACCCCACGGAACTTTCTTCTCCTACGTAACTGTAACTTAGTGCCAACCTCCCCCTCCCTCTCCCCCACGGTTCCCAGCCTCTAGCTGCTGCTATCCTATGCTCAGCTTCTTCGAGATCATTTCTCGATTGCACATGTGAGTGTGACCATGTGGCATTTGCATTTCTCTGAATTATTTCCTACAACATGATGACCTGAAGTTCCATCCATGTTGCAAATGCCAGACTCGGTCCATCTGTATGGCTGAACAGTGTGTCGTGTGTGTGTAGTCCACGCTTTCCTCTGCTGACGGCCACTGGGTAGGGTGAGGAACACTGCAACAAGGATGGCAGTGCAAATGTCTCACCGTATTTTGATTTCACTTCCTTTGTTTGGGTAGATACCCAGTGGTGGGATTGCTATATATCATATGGAGATGCTACTGTTAACTTTTGAGGAGGTTCCATACTCTTTCCACAATGGCTGCACTAATCGACCATCTTACCAATAGTATGCAAGGGTTCCCTTCTCTCCATGTCTTCACCAATACTTCTCATCTTTTGTCTCTTTTATAACAGCCATTTTTTTTGAAAGTCAGAGTTATAGAGAGAGATGGAGAGAGAGAGAGAGAGAGAGAGAGAGAGAGAGAGATCCTCTGTCTACTGGCTCACTCCCCAAATGGCTGCAACAGCCAGGAGCCTGGAGCTTCGTATGTGTCTCCCACGTGGATGGCAGGTGCCTATGTACTTGAGCCATCTTCCGCTGCTTTCCCATCCCACATTAGCTCCTGGATCAGGACATCACAGACAGCAGCGTTACCTGTTGCACCACAACGCCAGTCCCCAGTGGCCCTTCTAACTGCACGGAGGTAGTTTTGATCGGCACTTCCCTGATGATGAGTTCTGTTCATCCCCAATGGCCCTGAGCGTCCTCCAGTCCTCGGGGCTCTGAGTGCAGCCCCGCAGGATCTCACAGTCTTAGAACAAAGGCACCTGTCGTGCTAGGATTCCGGATTTTACTCAGCAAATTTAGCAGACAAGTTGATCATACAATGACAGAAATTCACTGAGGTGTCTAACCTACCCCCTTTTTAACTTCCTTCTGAACTCTCACTGAACTCTACACCCACCTGAACTCTCTTCTGAACTCTACACCCACCTGGTGGGCCCCACGCCATTCCCAACAGCTGGAAACAGCCTCGGCTGTGTGTGACACAGGGTTCCCCAGGGTCGGGCAAGGGTCTTCCTGCTTACATCCGACCCTTGCTCAGAGGCAGAGCTGGGAGACCGTTCCTTCACTGTGCCTTTCATCTCTTCACCTTGTGCATTTGATTCTCTCTCTCTCTCTCTCTCTCTCTCTCTCTCTCTCTCTCTCAGAGAAACGAATAGCACAGTGTTCGTAAGTCAAATATGCAGCTGTGTGCACACCTGCATAATCTTCTATTTGATGCCAGTAAGATGCCTGTTGACAGCACCAGAGTTGAATCACCCACGAGATTTTCGCTACGCTAAATAGGAGGCGGTCACTCGCATTTCCACAAAGCGAGGACGGCAGCCTCTCATCAACAGGTGGGCCCCACGGCCTCCACGTGGTGCATGGGCTGGGTTACAGCCTGCCCCGTGGCAGGGAAGCAGTGAGGACAGCAGGCCTAGCGGGAAGTTTGGAGCCGGGACTGGGGGCTGCTCCTGGCAGGGGGCTGGGGACCTCCTGGAATGGCATGGAGTCCAGGGAGGGCTGCGCCTCATGGACATGCTGAGCACAACTTGGAAAGAAGAAAAGAGGAAGTCCAACGTCAGCCTTTGTTTATTTAGAACTTCAGGCACATTGGAGAAGAACACGCTTCCATTCCCCAACGTCCTCTTAGAAATTCAGATTCCAGGCCGGCGCCGTGGCTCAACAGGCTAATCCTCCGCCTTGCGGCGCCAGCACACCGGGTTCTAGTCCCGGTCGGGGCGCCGGATTCTGTCCCGGTTGCCTCTCTTCCAGGCCAGCCCTCTGCTGTGGTCCGGGAGTGCAGTGGAGGATGGCCCAGGTGCTTGGGCCCTGCACCCCATGGGAGACTAGGAAAAAGCACCTAGCACCTGGCTCCTGCCATCGGATGAGCGCGGTGCGCCGGCTGCAGCGCGCCGTCCGCGGCAGCCATTGGAGGGTGAACCAATGGCAAAAGGAAGACATTTCTGTCTCTCTCTCTCAGTGTCCACTCTGCCTGTCAAAAAAAAAAAAAGAAAGAAAGAAAGAAAGAAAGAAAGAAAGAAAGAAAGAAAGAAAGAAAGAAAGAAAGAAAGAAAGAAAGAAAGAAAGAAATTCAGATTCCAGCTCGGTGCAGAAGCCACGGTGTGGCTGGCGCAGCCGGCCATGATGAGCGTCTCCCTTCGGGCCACTGGATGGGTCCACGCCTGAGTCTGTGCCTGTGACGCTGCATCCAGCCTCCGTCCACTGAATGCAGTGTGGCCGAGTGCTGGGAAGGCAGAGGCTGTGCAGAGTGGGAGAGCAAGAGCACACGGAGCAGATAGCAGTGCTCGCTAAACACGGTGCCACACCCATGCAGCAAGCCAACCGCAGGCGGAAAAGTCTTGGAAAACAATTGTGCCCAACATGTGCAGGCTGTTCATGAGGCCATGGGGGCTCTGGATATGAGGCTGTGCACCTCCTGTTCCTACAGGACCCAGCCTCGGGAAGAGCCAGGCCACTGAGCTTTGTGGGGCCCCAGGCACACGGTGCTGCTCACAAACCACACAGCTTGTCCCAGCCACCCGCGCCCCACTCCCCCATTGCCATAGACACGGTGAAATGGCCACAGCCCTGCGCTCCGCCCAGCATTCTTAGGACATCAAGTGAAATAAGGGATTTCAAAAAGCCTGCAGAGTGATTCATAAAGTTTTAAAAAGTTCACCCTAATTAACTTATTGGAGCAATGGAGAAAGATCAAAGCAGCATAAAAATCTAACACCAAACTCTATGCACCAACCTGTTTCCTCCACAGTTCTGTATTCTCTTTTTTTAAAAAAAAAAGATTTATTTATTTTATTTGAAAGAGTTACACAGAGAGGAAAGGCAGAGAGAGAGAAGTCTTCCATCCGTTGGTTCACTCCCCAGTTGACTGCAATGGCTGGAGCTGGGCCGATCCGAATACAGGAGTCAGGAGCTCCTTCCGGGTCTCCCACACGGGTGTAGGGGCTCAAGGACTAGGGCATCTTCTGCTGCTTTCCCAGGCCACAGCAGGGAGCTGGATAGGAAGTGGAGCAGCAGGGACTTGGAACCAGCACCCATACGGATGCCGGCTCCTCAGGCCAGGGCATTAGCCTGCTGCGCCACAGCGCCAGCCCCAGTTCTATATTCTTGAACTTGTGATTCATTAAGTATGATTTTTAAATTCCTAACTGCTTCATATGGAGTCACAATAAAGCCGAAAGGAAATTCTAGAAATCCCCTGGTACAGCATTCTTCCATCTAGTGTTCTTATTTTCTAAAACCAAGGACAAAACAGAGAAGAACTCAATGCATCTGCAAAGTCACTGCCTTTGGGTGAGCGAAGCCCCAGCGGAGGACAATTGGAGAGCAGACGTCGCCGTGCAGCTCGTGCGGGGCCAGCCCTGGCCTCTGCTGACGCTCAGGGACTCAGGAACCATGTGGGAACCGACAAGCCAAATCCCAAGGCTTCCCGTGCTTTATTGGCAAATGGCCCTTGGCACGGGAAAGACGAATGAGTCACGTGATGGAAATGAACTCTGCGTGCCTGTGTTTGGAAAGGACGCTGGGAGATTTACAGGCATGTGCTTTGCCTCTGGGCCCCGTGCATGCAAAACCTTTCCAATAAATCAATAAATCTTTAGAAAACAAACACCGTCGGGGTCAACGCTGCAGCAGAAACAGATTTTACAAAGCAGCAAAAGTCTTTTTCATCACAGTGCATGCCAGGACCCTGCACCCAGCTCCCCCTGTGCGGAAATATCTGGCCACTGAATGAGTCCATCAGTTGACAACAGAAAAAAAAAATCTCCCTGCTGTGCCATCATAATGCATGGAATTTGCTGCGGTTTTCTCTGTAAGGGACCGGCATTTAACTGGTTTTGAAACCTTGCCATGGGAATCCAGATTTGGGGTTAAGCAGAGGTCAGGCACAGCCCTTTGGTGCAGGACTGACAAGATCCCAGAGAGAAGCGAGGGCAGAAGCGGCCGAGCCTGACAGGGTGACCGTGGGTGAGGAGGGGACAGGACGAGTCCCAAGGTGCCCAGTGTGGCCTGGATGTCAGAGGCCTTCCCAGCTGGGGAGGGGTGTGTCCCCAGGGAAGGGAAGAAGGCAGGCAGAGCCGGGGTCTGAGGTCCTGACTGAGTCTCTCACCTGGACACCCAGCTTCTGTCAATCTTGCAGCATCAAGCTCGGTTTTCCTGTCTCAGAATCGCGTACTTTGTGCAATGGCTCCATTGTACTGTGTGTAACGGCACTGTGGAGCAGTGGGTTAAAGCCCCGGCCTGAAGCACCTGCATCCCACATAGGTGCCAGTTCTAGTCCCGGCTGCTCCTCTTCCCATTCAGCTCTCTGCTATGGCCTGGGAAAGCAGTAGAAGATGGCCCAAGTCCTTGGGCCCCTGCACCCATGTGGGAGACCTGGAAGAAGCTCCTGGCTCCTGGCTTCAGATCAGTTTAGCTCCGGCTGTTGCGGCCATCTTGGGGAGTGACCCATTGGATGGAAGACCTCTTCCTGTCTCTACCTCTCTCTGTAACTCTGTCTTTCAAATAAATAAAATAAATATTTTTTAAAAAGTCTTAAAAGAAAGTGGAGAGAGAGGAAGAAGCTGGGGTTGGGGAAGGGGTCGTGGAGGCAGGGGGCTGGGGTCCTTCTCATCACTGGGGGTGTGCAGGTGAGCAGAGGCCTTTGCCAGGGATGACGGGCGAGGCACAGGAAGGGGACAGGGCTGCAGTCAGGATGGCTCCGGTGCCAAGGACAGGAACCCAACATCAGCCGGTGTTGGGGGGAAAAGGGAGACAGGAAACCCTGGGGGTGGGCCGAAGGGGCAGATGCCAAGGGTTAAGACCTGGGCCTGGGAGCCACCCCTCTCGAGAGCATCCCCACCTCTCTGGGCCTGCATCTCTTCTCACAGATCAGAGCCCTGCTGAGGTCTGGCGGTGTATCTCAAGCCATGGAAGCGATGGCCTTGGGGACACCAGCCCTGGGAAGACACCCATTAGCCCACAGGGTCGAAGGCCAACCCTAGAGCATGCACTGTGACCAGACAGTGAGCCCTGCTGGCGTGCACTGGGGCAGGGCTGTTCCCAGAAGAGGAGGCAGTTGGAGGGCATCCAACCAGGATGCCTCCCCCGAGTGCGCGTGGCGGATGTGACGGGCTGAGCCTGCCAGACAGGAAGCTTAGGGTGGGTGTCTCGAGGTCGCCCGCGAGCCATTGTGAAGAGCTGAGCAGGCCTGGCTCCCAGCCCTCCCAGAACAGCCCCAGGCTCAGCAGAGCTGGGGGCGCTGGGATCAGCAACAGGGAGATCTGGATTCTTGTCTTGCCTGCCAGAGAGTTTAGAAAATAACTGAAACTCGGAGCTTCAGCACGCTGAGCTGCCAGACCCGGATGTGTCTCTGCTGTGCCTCTCCCAGGGGAGCTGGTAGTGGACGGAGTCCTCTGTGTGGCCGTAAAGAGACCCGGAACTGTGGTCCTTGTCCCAGGAAGAGGAGAGCAGGCCTCTCCACCCCGAGGGCCTCACATCCCGGGAATTGCATTTCCCACCTGCTCGGATGCGCCACGTCCCGGCACAAACACCTCTCACTTAGAAACGCTTCTTCTAGAGAAAGCGGAGAGAAAGCCAAAATCAAAGCTTTAAATGCCAGGGGTGAGGGAGGGACGAGGTGGGGGTGAGGGAGGCGGAGCAGACACAAGTACTAGAAGAAAACGCAAGCTAACTTGCACAGACCCAATGTGCGAATCTGTTAATTAGAAATCCAGTCTACTTGTCTGTGGGAAGTAGCGAATGCCAAGGGAATGCTGAGGGCGAGGATCGGCTGATGTTCTGAACAAGGACTGGAGGCCCTGAAATGCAAATGTTTCATCTGGAGACTTCGGGTACCAGAACCGAGGATGGTGGCAGTGTCCTCACCGCCCTCTGGGGAGCAGCTTCCCCGCAGAGGACACAAGCTTCCTTCAGAGGGCAGACGGACATGGCCCTGGCTTCCTACCACCGCTGCACTGGACGGCAGCAATTCATGTTTGGCACACGAGTTTCAGATCAGTCCAGACTCGAGAAAGCTTGGGTTGCATGATTTCTCATGAACTGTGAGAGGCTCAACACCGATTGTGGGGCTGGGCAGGAAAGTGCATTTGTCCTGTGCCTCCCGCAAGCTCCCGTCCACCTGGGCCTGACTGCTGCATCCACGCTGGGCGTGGGGTGTCCTGCAGGCACAGCAGGCCCCACACAGGCTGAGCATCCCTCGGCCAAAACCCAGAAATACGAATTCTCCATGGTCTGAAATGTTGGCGTGTCCACTGGCAGCCACAAGTGGAGAATTCTAACCATGACACATCGTTCAGTATGAAAGGTGTGTATGAAACATGAGTCTGACCTGGGTCCCACCCCCCCCCGAGACATCTCATCACATATGGGCAAATATTTCAAAACCTAAAAAACATGAAGCTCCAAACACCTGTGCTCCCAAGGATTTGAGACAACGGTGCTCACCCTGAACCAAGTTCATCTGTGTGCCTGCGCCCTCCCCTGTATCCCTCGCCACACACTGGCCAAGCAGGACACCTCACGATAGATTTTGACCCCTTTCTCCCAGTCATTTCATCAGTGCCACATCTCACTGCTTCTCCCTCTGAAATATCTGTGGCTTCTTTACAAATGCCACTTGCCTGTAACATTCGGAGGCTCCATACCAGCTCCTGGGGCTGTCGCACCTGCCCCAGTAGCCCCTGTGTCTGTTCCCATCGCGTGATATCCACCTTGCACTGCCAGCCCTGGTAGGGGACATCCTGCACCCTGACACAGTCCCGTCAGACTGTGGGATACCACCAGCTCCCCGGCACCTGTGCAGAGTTCATCTCCTTGTCCCCGGGCCTCGTCACCTGCCCCACTGGTCACCTCCAGGCGCCCTGGCTTAGCCACGCGAGTCCACTTGCCCCTCCTCTGCACTTCCTGAGCTCCATTTCAGCACCATGCCTGCACTCCAGGCTCACGGCCCACTCAGGGCGGCTCCAGACTTACCCCAGTGCCTGCATACGAGCAGTCTCACGAAAGCTCCCCACAAACGAGTGAATGCATGAAGACGGCGGGCAGGATCAGAGCCCCACGTCATCGCACGTACGTTCCTCGTCTCTGCTTCTACTCAGCAACGCAGCAATGCTGCTTTTAAAGGTATTTGTTAACTTCTCGACACGGGTTATAGGGCATGACGATCAAATCATTTTCCACTGAAAAATGTGTGTATGAACGAAGCACAGGTCTCTGAAGCAAGAAGCTCTAGCAGGATCCTGATCACTGACGTGGGATCGGGATGGTTTTTCATTCTCATATTTGCTTCTTTGTATTTGGAAAATCTACAGGGAATGGTATTAACTTGTATAATTATAGAAATTATAGAAACTTCTGTAGGTTTCTCCCACAAATCAGCAGACTCATCTCAAAAGGTCAGTGTAAATAATGTTTGGTTCCTCCTCTTCTTCCCTATGCTTTTTGTCATAGAGAGAGAGGGAAAGAGAGAGAGGGGGAGGGATAGCGAGCTATCTGCTCGTTCACTCTCCAAATGGCCACGATAGACCGGGACTTGGCCAAGCTGAAGCCAGGAGCCAGGAACCCCCTCCAGATTCCTTATGTGGGTGGTAGGGGCCCAGGGACTTGGGCCATCCTCTGCTGCCTTCCCAGGTGGCCTGGCACCTCCCTATACTTTCCAAATTCTCTCTCTCTCTCTCGGGTTGCTGCAGGTGCACTGGATCAGCTGCATAATTCAGTCCCAACTGGAAGTGTCCTCGATGATTGCATTTGAGTCTGTTGGCCCTGGAAGCCGGGGCTGTGACTGAGAGCATAGGGCGATGAGACAGGCCAGGAGCTCAGCCCTCCCAGGACCCTGGACCCCGGGCAGGGGGCCTGCCCCCAAGGCCTGGCCCAAGGATGGTTGCTCACCTCCAGGAAGGTAAAAGGCACCCTTGCAACCTCAGCATCCGCTCACTGGCCAGCTTAGGTCTCCAGATACTCTCTCCCTGAAAGCTTCCCTAACTGTGCAACATTTTGACCGAAGTGATTCCATTAATATTCACAGCACTCATTGCCATGTGCATAGCCTTAAAATATGGCAAATATTAAGATCTGGTGAGTGTAAGAAGTAAATTTCCAAGTGGCTACCATAATTCAGAATCGATGCGCATTGCAATATTATTCCATTAGACTTCAATGTAACTGTGCTGTCAATGTTTCAAGCTCAGGGACCACTCAAACACGACTTGATAGCTATTGATTAAGTGCAATCAACTTAACTGGGTTAAAGCCAAATATGCATCAGACGTGACACTGTAAGTCTCAGGTTTGGACGACTGGAGAGCAGCCAGGAGTATGTTACTCCTTCAGCTAGTCATGCACACAAAGCTGCTTCTGGAGAAAGGACGGAATTGAGTCGCTTTCGCACAGAACCAGTGGCAGTCCTAGAATCAGCCTTTCAAGAGAGGGAAACTACTTTTGAGTTGGAGGAAAAATATTTCATTGATAACCATGCATATTCTAAATCATCGCCCAGGAAATAAGCTAATTCCTCAAACTTGTACCAACTCCCAGGAGGTTTATTAAATTATGAATATCTACAAGAAAGACAGCACCCAGTATGATTGCAATGATTGCAAACATATGAAATGAGTATTTGACCACATCCAGCAGAACTGCAGTGAGATCATCTGGAAAGAGAGTTTTTGGTCCACACATTCTGTTGAACTGGGTTACCTAGTAACCAGGAGACACCAAGGACAGCCTCCGTCACTTCCTCCCTCCCACTGGCTCCTGCTTCCTGTCTGCTGCCCTGCCCCCTCTACTCTTCCACCTGGGACTGGACACCCTCTCAGGGAGGGGCTGCGTTGTGCTGGCCGTGTTCTCACCAGCGTCTTGCCCACTGCAAGGCACGGAGCAAACGCTCAGCACATTTTTTAATAAATGAGCGACAGCACTGGACATTATTTCTGGTGTCTCGCTCAGCCTTCTGGCAACTGGAGAACACGTAAATGATGCAGACACCTGTTCTTTCCTCTTTCTCGATTGTGGAGCTCTCGAGTGATGGCAGACACCCGCCAGCTTCCCCTCCCGCTGTGGGCAGGATGGGGGTGGGCAGAGAGGCAGGGGTGCACCTGCAGCCAGGCCCTTCTCTGTGGCAGGAACCACAAAAGCCCACACACTGGGGGAGGCTCCTGCCTTCTCCTGAGCTTCCAGAAAAGTGAAATAAGAGCCCAAGTTCACACCCTTTTTAGAATCACTTATTTTCATTTTTGTCTGAAAAGCAGAGGGGAGAGAGAGAGAGAGAGAGAGAGAGAGAGAGAGAGAGAGAGGTCTTCCATTGGCTGGTTTACTCTCCAAATGCCTGCAACAGCCAGGGCTGGGCCTGGCCCAGGAGCCTGGAGCTCAATACTTGCCTCTCACGTCAGTGGCAGGACCCTAGCACTCCTGCCTCCAGGCTGCGCGTTAACAAGGAGCTGGGTGGGAAGTGGAGGAGCCAGGATTCCCGCCAAGCACTCTGATATGGGATGCAGTCCCAGGTGGTGCCTCACCTAGTGTGCGAACACCTGCCCTCTGATGCGCCCCCTTCACAGTGCAGTAGTTAGCATGGAACAAAACTGTCAAAAGCTGAGCAGGGCCATCTGCCTGGAGCAGGACGTGGCAGGCGACGAGCGCCCGGTGCTGCGCTTACTGTGGTATTGTAGATTTAGGAAGCGGAGATTACCATCTGCCTAAGGAGCTCAGAATGCAAACTGTGGGAGTGAAACAGCAGGGGTCAGGGCTGAGAGGGGCTGCTCACAGTGAGCACTATCCAGAAATGGAAGATGGAGAGGATGCTGCCCGCCCCACCAGTCCCCGGCAGTGAGAGGAAGTACTCGGGGCAGCAGCCAGGACAAGCGGTGAAGACTCTGGCAGTGTGTGCTGGACGGCCTTTGCCATCGGGCTGCCGCATGCAAACACGGGCGCTGAATTCGCCTCACCCGCACCCTCCTATGCAATTCCCCTACGTGCTTCTTGCCACCCTGGCCTCTCCTTCCCTCTCGCCTTCAGAGCAAAAACTAAAAATCTTCTCGACAGCACACAAAAGACAAACACATCTCGAGGACGAAGTACTGGATATTTAATTGTGATACTACAGAAGAACAGGGGACAGCACTGTCTGGATGTAGGAGACAGGCTTGAACTGCGCTCGCGTGTGTAACTGGCATGTAACTGCTTTGATGAAGATTCGCGTCGTTAATTGCAGTGAGTGGGTTGCTGGACTTTTTCTTTGCTTTGTCATTAAAAGTGGTGACAGCTTTGTGCTCAGGGGAGGAAAGCGCTGGGAAGGCGTGAGCAGTCGTGAAGCGAGACGATCCTGAAGTCAGCCTGAAGTCTGACCACGGGCTCTGCACTCGAAGCTGCAACACTTCCTGTCCATCGCACACCTCCACACGTCAGCGCTCAGACTCGGAAAGTCCATGCATCCTGGCAGGATTTCCTCCTGCTGCACGAACACGTTCCATTGGTTTGCCTCGTCGAAAAGTCCTGAGTATTTCAGATTCAGAAATGCCTGGGTTAAAGCTATCATTGTGTTACTTAAATGCTTTGCGATCTTTAGGAAGTTATTTAATCTGGACTCAAATGCCTTCTTTGTGACATTGCTGGGAGTTTTTGTGGGCGTTTGACGGCACCTGTGCCTCATCAGTTGTCTTCACCAATCATAGATTATTTTCATCAAAACTGGATTTTCAGTTGTCATTCAGTCTTCAAAGTGAGTGTCTTTCCCAGGGAATCACAAACTTAAATTCAGTAAAGGAAAAGCAGACAACCAAAGCTTGCTTCCAGCAGAGAAGCTCCATCTCCGTTCCAGAAAAGCATCCTGCAACCTTAGCTAGCTTCTGAATGGGAGGGTGCAGACCTGAGACGTGCTTCTTTTGGGGGCGCCGATTACGCAATTGTTGAGGGAAGCTGCACTTTCCCCACGCCCCGCTTGTGTCCCAGCACAAGTCCTCTCTGTCCAGAGCCCCCAGCAGCTCAGCCGTGTGGCTGCCACTCGTCATCCTGAGGGGCCCCACCTCCCTTCACCCCAGGACAAAGCAGGTGCTGTTGGTGCCTGCAGGTGCCATTGGCCAAGGCACCCTGGCTCACAGATCAACATCACAAAGGTAGTTGATGCCACCTTGATATTTCTTAGAAGGAGTTTTCCAACAGCTTCCTGTCCTTTTTTCTTTTCTTTTTTTCTGAAGATTTATTTCATTTCTTTGAAAGAATGAGAGAGAGAGAGAGAGAGAGAGAGAGAGAGAGAGAGAGAGAGAGAAGAGAGAGAGAGAGAGAGAGAGAGAGAGATCTTCCATGGGCTGGTTCATTTCCCAAATGACCATAGGGCCTGAGGCTGGGTCAGGCCAAAGTTAGGAGCCTGGAATTACATCTGGGTCTCCCACATGGGTGCAGGAGCCCAAGCACTTGGGCCACCTTCTGCTGCTTTCCCAGGTGCATTAGCAGGGAGCTGGATGGGAAGTGGAGCAGCCGGGACTTGAACTGGGGTCCTGGTATGGGATGCTGGTGTTGCAGGCAGCAGCTAAGTCCATTGTGCCAGGCCCTTCTTTTTTTTAAAGGTGACCTATTGATGTCTATTTCCTGCAGAAAAGATTGCTTTCGATTTCATTCTTGCGCCCTGAGTTTTGGGGGCGGGGTTGAACGATGGTGAAAGGCACTCATTGGCTGAAGGTGGGTTTGGGTGGAGGTCTGCCTTACTGCCCTAAGCCATGCCCATGCTTCGCTCAGCGCCTCCCGAGGCAGAAACAGGGCTTGTCGGTGGCCAAGGGCCTCTTTCTCCTGTCTTCTGGTGTGCTGGCTTCTAACTGCCTGAGAAAGCCCCAAGTGATCTGAGGGTCTGGAAGTCAGTGCTGAAGCAGCTGGGCCTCGCGCTGTGTGGTCCCCAAAGCCGGATTTAGCTCAGGTTCAGCCCCTGGTGGTTCTTAGTCTCCTCGGGAGCCCCTCCCTCGCATTTCATCTCTGGAGCTTCCAGCTCGGTCCCTCCCGCCATGCCATCCGGGCAGCCACAGAGTAAAAAGCCACAAAGACAAACTGCTCCCCAGGCGGTCTGGGCTGGGCTAGGGAAGCCACTCCACTGCTGCTCTGCCCCAAGCCCTGTTTCCCTGCACGTCAGTCAGTGGCCTCGCCGTGGCAGTGGACCACCCTGGACCTCCCGGGGCCTCCTGCAGCCGCTGCCCGGGGCCCAAGGCCCACACTGACCCAGAGCCCCAGGGCCACCTCCTGCCTACCAGGTGTTGACTCCTACAGAAGAGCCAGTCTCTGGATTTGCTCCCAGAGGTGTCTCTGCCTTTCCTTGTCCTCATGCAGCCCCTTACCTGGAGCCCCACCTGTGCTCACGGCAGGAAGGCACCTGCCCATCTGTCCTGAGTTCCACCCACAATGTCCCCCGGGCATCCAGTGCTGCCGTCCGGTCAGAGTTGCTATCCCAGGGATCTCCCTGGCTGGGGTCAGTGCATAGTCACCGGGTCTCCACGCCCAACTGCACAGATGGAACTGGAGTCCCGGAGAGAGAGGCTGGGGGTGCACAGGGGACAGAATTGGAGGTGGGGTCGGCCTGGGGAGTCTGGGGGCTCACAGAGGGGGACAGGGAGAGGACACGTGGGAGGAGGGCACGGGCGGGACAGCGAGGCCTCTGCAGCACCAGGCCGGGGCGCGTGGAGCCCGCAGCGGCACCGCTGCACTCAGCCCGGTCTCCTACACCTGTCTGGGGAACAGTCCTGGAGACAGACAGGGACCTCGGGCAGGACCGGGGACCTGAGGCAGAGCTCAGGGCCGTGTTTGGTCCCCACCCAGCGATCCCACAGGTCCACCTCCCGGAGCGGGGACCACCCCTCAGCACTCACCCCTGCCCCAGCTGCAGAAACACAGGAGGGACCTCATGAAGGCGACGCCTGCGTCCGCACCGACGTCACGCTGTTACCTTGTGTGCAGCACAGGGCGCCATGCACCCCACTCACACCATGTGCCCCCGCGGCTGGGACGGTGCCAACATCCACCCGCGTCCCCACCAGCGAAGAAATCCCATGAAGCAATTTCTGCACTGCCTTGTCCTCCTAACACTTGGAAACACCTACCTGGCCCTCCTGTTGGAGACCCCCCCTCAACAAGAAAAGGAACCCAGAACTTCAGCTCCTGCGGAAAGCCCGAATTTCAGGAGCAGTTTCGTTCAAGTGGATCCAAGTACAACTGCAATTTAGTGGATGCTAAGCGCTGAGAGGTGATGCCGGCACACACACCACAAACACCACGCACGGTTTTACATCTATTTTCTTGCTGACACATGTTTAAGATTAATTAGAAAAACGGCCTGCACCGAGGAAGCTGGCGCAGGGCTCACAGGCGTGGTCAGCACCGGGCAGGGCTCGCCCTACGGCGGAAGAGAAACGGCTGGACTCTCACAAGCCAGAGCAAGCCCTGGGGAGAGAATGGGGCCGGGGCTAAAGCTCACTCCTTGGCTGGGAGCCCTGCAGCCAGCAGTGGGCATCACTGCCACAGGCACTGAGCAGCGGGCACCCGGCAGCAGCCCAGAGTGAACTTGCTGAGAAAGGTGCTTTGAAGCCCCCCAAATGCATGACTTCAAACTTTTACACCGAAATAAACCTATCTTTTAATTCCATTACATGAGCTTTTTGACATGTTTTGCGCATACACACGTGTACACACCCACATGCATTTATAATTGTGTTTATTCTTGTATATGCCTGCAGGCACATATATATTTCTTACATCGATGCTGAACGGTAGATGTTAAAATTCTCATTTTATGAAAAGATTGGCGTTCTGAGGAATTAGGTAAAAGCGACAAGATTGCCCAGTTGGCAAATCTGCAGTTTGGGTATCTGTCCCTCCACCCCCCGATCTGTCTGCTCCTTGAAGCTGCTCTTTTTCAACTAGGTCCTGCCCAAGCCTGAACAAAACCTCAGCGGCCACAGCACCCTGGGGAAGCAGGGTCCCCTGGGGACAGGGACACCTGGCACCCTCGATTCTGGACCCATCTTCCTTTAAGGCTTGGTGGGCAGCAGCTCCCTCCCCTCAAACATCCCCTTCCTGGGGAAGTCTGATGTCTTCTCTAACAAACAAACTCGCACTGTGCAGGCAAAGGCTTATGTGAGGCAGCCATCGGGGTTTAGAAGTTCAGGCTAGTTCATTGAGACGCACAGTAACGGCAGCGGATGGATACAAGCAATCTGGCCCCTGCTCGATCAGGGTTGGGTTCAGTGCTTGGCAGGGTTGGGAGGGGCGTGTGGAGCCACCAGCGAGGACAACGCCCTGACCTGAGCTGCATTTGGTCTTTGGGTTGGAGCAGGCCCAGCAGGAGCTCTCACGCGGCAGCCTCCTCGACGTCACGGCTCACCCCGCTGCGTGCAGAGTCAGCCCAGTGCGTGTCCCGTGCCTGCAGCCTCACCGTGGAGAAGCAGAAGCACCCAGAGGCTCCCTTCCCTGAACACTTCCCAGAGGAGGCTCCCCGGCTCTGCCATCAGGAACACACACGAGACGGGCAGGGTCTCATGCACGAAGCAGCTGCAGCTCCCCAACGTCCTGAGGGTTTCACGGTGGAGAAGCAGTCAGCACCCGAGGTAACCGATGGGGCCCGTCCTGTGGACAGATCCCACGCGAGTGCTCTGGACCTCTGTTTTCCCCAGTGGTGCCTTTCTCGGCAGACCCTACGCCCTGCCCAGAGACGCCCTTGTCCTCCAGGAAAGGGCAATGGCCCTTATCGGAACCTCCGGGCTGCCACCTGCCCTTGGAGGAGCAACGCCAGGATCTGGCCACCTCAGCAGATTCACGTGGACACAGGCACCAGGAAATGTGAAAATTGAAATTCACACTTTGTTTTGTGATAACAGACCAGAACTGCAGGTGCCCTCCCAAATATTTTGGAAGTCTTCTTTAATAGGTGAGTTGATGAGACATGGGGATTCACATTAACACTCTCACTCATAATACATTTGAAAGCCAGCTTTCCTGGACCCTTCCAAACACAGCTCAGCTGGACGTCGGCGTCTACACTTGCACACGTGGGTGTTAGGAAGCAGTGCTGGGTCACGGGCTCTCCACTGGCACACGGGCAGAGCAGAAAGGTGCACACCACGCGGGATCTGGGCACCACTGAAGCTCTGTGCCGAGGCAAGTCAGACCAGTGGCCTCAGGGTCCTGGGTGTCTTTACTACCCTTCCTTCTGTAGAAGATTTGGGAGCTTACATTCAACCTTAGTGGTAAAGGCACCTATGCCCCATGTCCAAGTGCCCGGTTACAGTCCTGCCTCCAGCTTCCTTCTCATGTGGACCCTGGAAGGCAGCAGCGAGGGCTCCAGTGATTGGGTTTCTGCAACCACACAGGAGACGTGGGTTGAGTTCCCAGCTCACACCTTCAGCCCAGCCCAGTCCTGACCATTGTGGGCTTTAGGACGCGAATCAGTGGGTGAGAGCACACTCTCTCTCATTCTCTCTCTCTGCCTGTCAATCAGATACAATAATTAAAAATGACTTTTAAAACAAAAAGATTTGTTCAGTTACCCTGTAGAGAATCTGAGCACCTGACACTGCTAAAATCAAATAAATGCAGGGCTAATTAGACTTCACTTCTCCTCTGTTCCCTGTGCTAATAATATGCACGTTCTCACAGAGGCAAGCTGATGCGAATGAGTCATTCCAGCGGAGTCTGGAGCTGTTTTAAAGTCTCATCTCAGCAGTTAGAGACTGCTAGCTCTTTGCCATCCATTTCCATTCAACCTCAAGCACTAACTCTAAACTCTGAGGAGTCACAGGGAAGCGCATCGACTTTTCCCTGAACTCCTCCCTGATTGTCTGCCGAGGATTCGACCTGGTAACGTGACATTTTCTGTGTAAAATCAACTTCCCATAACCTTTGAAACAGAGCCCCCTCTCTCAAGAAAGCAGTCAGGACCTTCGGCAAGAAATGATTGCCCAGGATAGGATTTCACACCCAAATTTATGTTTTTCAAGAAAAGGCTCACCTATCAATTTATTTATTTGAAAGGAAGAGTCACAGAGAGAGGCAGAGAGAGAGATCTCCCATCTGCTGGTTCACTCCCCCAATGGCTCCAATATCCATGGCTGAGTCAGGCCAGAGCCAGGATCCAGGAGCTTCATCCTGGTCTCTGGTGTGGGTGCAGCAGCCCAAGCTCTCGGACCATCTTCTGCTGCCTTCCCAGTCACATGAGCAGGGAGCTGCATGGGAACCAGAGCAGCCAGGACTTGAACTGGTGCCCATATGAGATGCCAGCATCACGGTAGTAGCTTAACCCTCTGTGCTACAATATCAGTCCTCTCTTTTAATATTTTGTAACTATCTGTACTCTTAAAAATTGTTGGAATCACTTTCTTATTAAAAGATAATCCCTCCTCTTGCCTTCTATACTGGTGTCTTGGCTACAGTATCAGTCAGGTTTTCATGATTTCTTTTTAAAGATTCAGTTATTTATTTAAAAGGCAGAGTTACAGAGAGAGGGGGAGAGAAAGAGGGAGAGCGTCCACCCACTTGTTCACTCCCCAGATGGCCACAAGGGCCCGGGCTGAGCCAGGTGGAAGCTAAGAGCCAGGAGCTTCCTCGGGGTCTCCTGGGTGGCAGGTGTCCTAAGTCCTTGGGTCATCTTCCTCCACTTTGCCCAGCAGGGAGCTGGCTGAGAAGCGGAGCAGCCAGGACATGAACCGGCCCCCATACGGGATGCCAGTGTTACAGGCAGCGGCTTTAACCGCTGCAGCACAGCGGGGGCCCCAGGTTCTCACTCCCACAAAAAAATATCTGAAGGAGTGCTGGAGCTTCAAGTTCAAGATCGGGATGGCACTGGCGTGGCCGCTGCGGGGGTGATGCTGGAACAAAAGTCAGGAAGCAGAGCCGGGGCGTGGCCGACTCCATGTGAGCCAACCCTGTTCCAGAAGGAGCTTGTGGGAAGAGCCCCTGGGACCTGACCCTCCCGCCGGGCCCCAGCCCCTAACTCCGTGATTGGATTAAGGTTCCGCCCTGTCAGTGCTGCTAACCTCCGGCTTTGAAGTTGAACGTCTGGCGTGAGCTGGGGAGCCAAGCTGCTCCAGCTGACATCTGAGCGCGGCCCTGGCTTTGTGCTCAGCTTTCCCTCCACTCCACTCGTCAGGATGTCATCTTGTTTTGTTTTTGCTCAGCGACAAAAGGCAACAATGAAAAAATAACACAACAAACCCAGTGGCAGGGCGGCAGGAAGCCAGAGGGGACATCAAAGAGCTGCTTAGGAAAATGAATGTCTGAGCCTAAGTCCCAGGAAAGGCTCTAAGACTGCTCTCCCCCACCCCAAGCTCCAATCTCTGTTCTCACACATGGGAGTCTTCTGTGCTCGGCATTGTTTTAAAGATTTATTTATTCATTTGAAACCAGTCTTCTACCAGCTGGGGCACTCCCCAAAAGGCTGCAACAGCCGGAGTGGGGCCGATCTGAAGCCAGGAGCCAGGAGCTTCTTCCAGGTCTCCCACGCAAGTGCAGGGGCCCAAGGACGTGGGCCATCTTCTACTGCTTTCCCAGGCCATAGCAGATGGATTGGAAGTGGAGCAGCCGGGACTAGAACCAGCGCCTATATGGGATGTAGGCGTTGCAGGTGGAGATTTAACCTACCGGGCCCCAGCGCCGGCGCCAAGACTTTGTCTTGAGTACACGTGGGAGCTACTGAAGGCCAGGCTCCTGCCCCAGACGGAGCATCAGGGGCAGCCGTGCTGGGGAGGCACTGCCCCGCCTTCTCCTTCAGCTTCCTGATGTTGCTCCAATGTGATAGCCCGTCCCGGAGAGGCTAACCCACTCACCCAGACTTCAGAGTAAACTGTTATGGAACTGAATTTAGAATCCTGACTTAGGAACTTTCGTGTCTGGGGCCTTTTAGTGGAGATTGTTGAGGTGCACTGAGCAGAGGGCCTTCCCTTGGGCTACTGAGAACTGTACTCCACGGGAGGAGGGCCTTGCCTTGCTAGCCCCACCCTAGATGGGGCACCCAGCTCCGCCCCCTGACCTTGCCGGTCCCGCACGACCCCACACACCCCAGCCAGCCCTCTTCCTCCCTGGGGCTGAGCCCAGCCAGAACAGGAATAAAGCTGTTACAAGATTCACCATCAGGGCATGTGTGAGATTCCAGTGTCAGAGAGAGCGAGAGCGAGAGCGAGAGCGAGAG
>CM027390.1:2087606-2102646 GCA_015711505.1 Sylvilagus bachmani | reverse complement strand
CTCTGCTCCGCTCACAGACCAGCTTCCCGCCGGTGTGCACAGTGCTAAGTCTCTGCTCCGCTCACAGACCAGCTTCCCGCCGGTGTGCACAGTGCTAAGTCTCTGCTCCGCTCACAGACCAGCTTCCCGCCGGTGTGCACAGTGCTAAGTCCCTGCTACCCACGGGAAGGACCTGGAGTGAGTTCCTGTTTCCTGGCTGCAGACCTGGCCCGGGCCTGCCTGTTGTAGGCATCTGAGGAGTGGACCACAGACGGGAGATCTCTCTTCTCTCTCTCTCTCTCCCTGCCTTTCAAATAAATAAAATAAAAATTTGAGGAAAAAGTGTTCATGGAAAATGGAACTAAAAGATGTTTGCTTTAGTGCAAAAAAATTTGAAGTCTATGCATATGAGGAGTCTTCAGAAAGTTCATATGAAATTTGTATTATGGAAAAATTATATTTGGATTTCAAAAACCTTTAGAACCCAATTAGGCTTATTTTTCAACTCCATGTTGCCATGAACTTCTGAAGCCATTCTTGTGCCTCTACCTTCATTCTTCTGAGATGTGATAAGAAAGCCTGAGCTCACTGGGGGCCAGTGCTGTGGCGTAGCAGGTAAAGCCACTGCCTGCAGTGCCGGCATCTCATAAGGGCGCCGGTTCAAGTCCTCGCTGATCCACTTCCAATCCAGTTCTCTGCTACGGCCTGGGAAAGCAGTAGAGGATGGCCCAAGTGCTTGGATCCCTGTATCCGTGTGGGAGATGGCCCAAGTCCTGGGGCCCCTGCACCCACATGGGAGACCCGGAAGAAGCTCCTGGTTTCGGCCTGGCCATTGCAGCCATCTGGGGAAAGAACCAGCAGATGGAAGACCTCTTTCTTTCTGTCTCTCCCTCCCTCCCTCCTTCTCTGTAACCCTGACTTTCAAATAAATAAATCCTTAAACAAAATGAAAGAAATAAAAATATAAGGAAGAGGCAGATACTGGCTTAGTGATTCTGTGGAAGACTCTTGACTTTCAAACTGCCTGACAGTGAGTCGACAACCGTGGGGCCCATGGGCCAGTTGTAGAGCTGAATCCAGGGGAAGCTGGGCCTCTCATCCCCCAGTTGCATCAGGAGCTGAGAAGTCTGATGTCCCTCACATACTCCAAAGCCAAGTTAGAAGTAGCTCTCTTTGGTCACATACTCTTTCCTACAAAAACAACGCGTGCAAGTGCACAGTGCCATCAGCTCTGGTTAGGAGAGCCAGGAGTTGGCGCTGAGGGATGGGCGCCCTCTACTGGTCAGCGCTGTGTAGTTCATCTCAGGTCCAGCTCCAGAGAATGCAAGCTTTTCTAACCACGCAGTTTCAATAATTGAACCGTCCGGGCCGGCGCTGTGGCGCAGTGGGTTAAGCTGCTGTTTACCCATGTCAGAGCCCCTGCAGTCCACTTCCCGTCTAGCTCCACCCGTGCACCTGGCCAGGTGCAGGAGACGGCCAAGGGCTTGGGCCCTGCCCTGGATGTAGTCCTGGCTCCCGGCTTCAGCCTGGCCCAGGGGCCATTGCAGCCATTTGGAGAGTGAACCAGTGCATAGATCTCTCTCTTTCACTTTCTTTCTCTTCCTTTCAGTCACTCTGCCTTTCGAAAAAATAAGTGTTTACAAATTTACTCTTCAATAATTGAAAAGTTTTTACAGAATCAATAATATTCTTCAATATCAAACATCATTAGAAAGAGTTCACCTTTCATAGCACGTCCAGGCATCCCATCGGGGAAGCTGAAAAGCAAAAACCAAGCGTGGTGTCTTATGTTGCTTGTTTACACCACGAGCCATGGAAGTTCAGAGAGTCTTACTGTGGGAGCATCAAGTGTGTGTGAGTGTGTATGTGTATGAGTGTGTGAGTGTGTGTGTGTGTGGAGAGAAAGTGGACAGGTGGATTCAATAAGAGAAAATACAGTACTGAAAGGAAACTGTTTCCTGTCTACATCGCTACCCTAACTCTATCACCATCACCTGTGCCAAGAGGACTGGCATTCAAATCACTGTCAGAGCTCGTCAGAGCTGCTCAGACTCGTTGGCACCGAGGATCCCTCCCTGAACTGCTTCCTACTCACTGGCTGCGCCTGGTTTGGTTCTATCAGGTTCCAGCTCCTGTTCTCAGCATCCCCGCAACGGCTCTGCCAACTTGAGATGGGCACGCTGGTCACTCCCGAGCACTCCAGCTACCAGCCCTGCGCGTCGTCCGGGTGGGCGAGCAGGGCCACGCATTCACCCTGCGGCTTTCACCTGCTATGCAGATGTGAAACCTCTGTGGCTGCCAACAGGCAGAAACAGCGCATGTTCTTAGCTGAGCTCACAAGCAAAAGCCTGTGGCCAGGGATGCTGTGAATCCGTTTTGCAGATGAGAACAACAGTCACTACCTTCAAAAACAACAGCAGCGACTGTTACAACAAGCAGGGGAAAGTGACTGTGGGCGTCCCTGCAGCAGCCGCGTCCCGCCCGTCCTGGGCACCGCAGCTCTCACAGCGCACTTTCCCGCCGCCTCCTCCTTTCTGCCACCTCACCAGCTCTGCTCTGGTGGAAGCCACCGTGCAGAGACACCCCTGAGGCAGCGCTGGAGTGCGGCCTGCGTATGGCTCTGTGCCTTCCTGTGCAAAACACCGAGCAGGTCGCACGCTTGAGGCTGGCTGCTCTGGCTTGGAAGACCATGGCAAGCTGACTCTCCCTCTGGTCTCTATCACTCGGTTAGGCACATGGGTATCATTGTAAAATATATGCAATATTGGCCGGTGCTGCGGCTCACTAGGCTAATCCTCCACCTGCAGCGCTGGTACCCCAGGTTATAGTCCCAGTTGGGGCGCCAGACTCTGTCTTGGTTGCTCCTCTTTCAGTCTAGCTCTCTGCTGTGGCCCTGGAAAGCAGTGGAGGATGGCCCAAGTGCTTGGGCCCTGCACCCGCATGGGAGACCAGGAGAAAGCACCTGGTTCCTGGCTTCAGATTGGCACAGCGCTGGCCATGGCTGTCATTTGGGGGGTGAACCAATGGAAGGAAGACCTTTCTCTCTGTCTCTGTCACTGTCTAACCCTGCCTGTCAAAAAAATATATGCAATATGGGGCTGGCGCTGTGGCGTAGTGGGTAAAGCTGTCGCCTGCAGTGCTGGCATCCCATATGGATGCTGGTTCAAGTCCTGGCTGCTCCACTTCCGATCCGGCTATTGCAGCACTGAGATGAGTCACCAGAAAGTGTGGACACGGTGCTTCTGGCATGGCTGCATCATGAAGATGAGGCTCCCTCGTCAGCGTCCTTTCCCACTGTCAGCGTGCACCTGCCGGCATGCACCTGTCGGTGTGGAGAGCCCTTGCGTGAACTTGTGCCCAGCCCTCTGTGAGCAGTGATGACACCCTCTCCTTGGCATTCTGGATGGTTTCTGCCATGCTTGTCATTTCCTGTGCAGTCAGATGGAAGCCAGGAAGTCGCTGGGCGTGCTCCAGCAGGTGGGAAGCAGGTGTGGATGCCGAGTCCCACGGCCCGTCCTCCCTGTGTGCAGAACTGGTCATCCATCTAAGCCAGCTCACACGCGCTTTCCGACTGCATCCCAGCTCCTGGCTGCTTGGTTTGGTTCAGAACCCCGTCTTCCTGAGACGTGGGGGTGCAGCCACCCAAGGGCAGACAGCGGCGGCGCACTTTGCCTCAAGCCAGAGCCGCTCTGTTCTCCACACACGAGTGACTTGACCGGCGTTTGCTCGTGCACGCCTGTGGTGGGCCATGCCATGGACGTGGCAACACCCAACAGAGGCACTGATGCAGACGGGATGATTCCAGCAGCTTGTTCTGCATCTTCTCTGGCCCAAGAGTCTTCTGATAACTGGAGCCTTTGTGAGCTCCTCCACAGTCTGGGGCCCAGGAGCCCCGTCCGCTACTGAGCCCGACTCCACGGGGTTACTGGGTTTGGGTGAGAGCTACATAAAGGACCTGATGCCCCAACGCCTGCTCACAGTCTCATAATGGAAATGGATGAACTAGAAAATAACGCATCATCAAGGAAGTTCAAGTTTCATAAATTTACTACTGGGGCTGGTGTGGTGCAGCGGGTTAAGTCACTGCCTGCAGTGCTGGCATCCCATGCATACGGACATGGATTTCATTCCCGGCTGCTCCACTTCCCATCCAGCTCCCTGCTAATGACCCTGGGGAAGCAGCAGAAGATGGCCCAAGTGCTTGGGCCCCTGCACCCACGTGGGACACCCTGATGGAGCTCAAAGCTCCTGGCTTTGGCCTGGCATAGCCTGACCGTTGTGACCATCTGGGAAGTGAACCAGCAGAGAGAAGATCTCTCTCTCTCTCTCTCTCTGACCCTGCCATTCAAGTAAATCAATAAATCTTTTTAAGAAAGAAAATTGCTCTTACATTTTCTATCCAAACAGGTGCTTTTAGCTGCTTGTCTAGAACTGTCCTGTGTGAAGCTCCCTATGGTGTTCTTATGGGAGTGGTGCTCGGGATTTCTGTGTGAGGCGTTGTGTCGAATTCCAGTGTTCTCAGAACCTTCCTTCACAGTCTTCCACAGGGTGAGGAATTGAGTTTGTGCCACCAATTGATTTTCTTGTGTGTTCAAGGTATGTGCACCAGTGCCAAGGCCAATGACCAGCCCGCAAACTGAAGAGCAGTGAAGACGCCCCTTGGACACCTGTGTCCCTCCTCGGAGCACCTGGGCTTGAGGCCTGGACAGATGCCCTTCCAACCTAGTGTCCTGCTGATGTGCATCCTGGGAGGAGGCAGGTGAGGGTTCAAGCACCTGAGCCTCTGGGACCCACGTGGGAGACCTGGGCTGAGTTCCAGGCTCCTGGTTTGAGCCTGGCCCAGCCCTGATCGTCACTTGGGCAGGGACCCCACAGATGGAGATCTCTGTTTGTCCATCCGTCTCTCTCCATCTCTATCCTTCTCTGCCTTTCAGATAAATAACATTTTTAAGCGACAGAACACAGCCCAAGACTGATAATAAGAATTAACTTGCACGTCAACCATGCTTCCGCTGAGACACAGCCGTGAGCGTCATTGCTGTGTCACTCGCTCAGCTCTCGGGAGCAGCTTTGGGTTTCTGAATGTCGGAGCAATGGTCACCGTCCACCCTGGACAGCCCCTGCCACCCACGCTGCTTCCCTCCTGGCCTCTGGGACTTGCAGTGGGAGCAGCCAGGGCCACTCCTCCTCACACTCTGCACCGAGAAAGCTCTGGGGGCCTGAGCGAGCCTGGACGGTGCAGACGCTTTTACCAGGAAAAGAGGAAGGTGGCGAAGGGGCGTTTTGGGGCGAGATGGGGGCTGAGGTTCCCCAGGACAGGGGTGGACGTGTGGTGTCCAGGGGACGCGCCCGGGGCCAAGGGGAGGGACTCTGGGTGGGCCGTGATGGATGTAGCACCACCATCTGCCCAGAGACAGGGAGCTGGCTGTGATCAGTCCCCTGAACTGTGACCTGTGGCACAGCAGGCCGCATCCAAGAACCAGCAGGCCTCACTTGGGTTCAGCAGATGGAGAGCCTGACCTGGGGTTCACCCTGGAGCTGGAGAGGGAGGAGCTGGTGGGGGGGAGATGAGCCAGGGCTGTGGGAGCAGCGGGAGGTCCCCTTGGCTTCTGCTGGGAGCCTGAGATGCAGCCCCTGCATGTAGTGGTCACCCCAGAGCCCACTGGGCTGAGTGCACAGGGACCCTGTGGGAGATGTGGCCTGAAGATACTCAGGGCCGCCTCCCAGCACATGCGACAGCAGGCCCAGGGAGGCTGGGGTCTCCTTGTCCAGGACAGCAGGCAGAGGGGGTCTCGCCTGGACTGGAAGGAAGCACATGGCACCCACACAAGGCCCATTGGGGGCACAGAGTGTGGTTTTGGGGGATGCGAGCAGCGGGCACAGAGCTGAGAGCGCAGTGGGGAAGGGGCCTGGGCCCTGATGAGGCTGGACTTGTGGCTTCCTCCAGTGTCCGAGGTATCCTGCTCCCCACAGCCTCACCCTGCAAAGACGGCCCCAGAGGGGTCGGAGGGGCCCGTGGCTGGCAGCGACCGTGCCCTTTGGGAAAGACAGCACCCTGGAAGACCAGAGAGGGTGGTCAGGGCCCGGTGGACCAGCAGAAGCTTTCAGAGGCACTGGTGTTTGCTTTGGGCCCTAAGAAAAGTAGGATTAGGATGAGAAGTGAAGAGGTCCTGGGAGCTGAGCCTCCCACAGAAGCTCAGAGAAGCAACCATTTCTGGGAGGAGGCAGAACAAACAGAGAGAGGACAGGTGCTGGCCTGGTGAAGGCCCGGAGAAGGAGCAGAAGCTGGTCAGTGTGCATCGCCTCAGGACGGCTCGGACACCAGGGTGAGGGGCCTTGCCCAGGCAGCCAATAATCAGGGGCTGCCAGTGTGTGGTGCCCCAGACCCCGCAGGTGCGCCTCAGACCCCACAGGTGCATGTACCTGCCTGGCCGGAGGCCACATCTCCTGATGGACCTTGATCAGCCCCTGTGGCCTGACCACTTACTGCAGACCTGGGGGCCCAATCACGGGGGTCATCCTCTGCTGCACATTAACAGGGAGATGGATCAGAAGTGGCGTGGCCGGGACTTGGGACTTCAACTGGCACTTCTAAGGGATGCTGGCGACAACAGTAGCCCTTACTCACTGATATCTTACAGGAATGTTACAAACACACACAAAACAACTTAGGAAATTCTTCATGGCTCCTCTCCTAAAGTTGCGCCCTCCAACCTGCAGCAGGCTCTCAGCCCATCCTGACGCCCTTGGATGAGAGATGCTGTGCCACCTGCCGTGAGCCCTGGGAGGTTACTCTTCCATGCTGAGAGCTGTCTGCATCTTGTTTATGAGAACCTTGAGTTCAAGCCCGATTATGTCACCCTGCTGAGACCTCCCCAGTGAGGGGTGCGAATGGCCACAGGCAGGACGTCAATCTCTTGTCTTCACAGGCTTCTAACTGCAAGGCGCAGATACCGAGACCAAACCGAGCACACAGGGAACACACTGCGAGCTGCTTGTGTGCAGGCAAGTGATGCACCCCAAAGACACGCAAATGAGCACGTGTGAAGGCCTCAACGGCCGCGAACACCCAAACTGGAGAACCATTCTTTATCTAAGACGGCGGAGGCACTGAGGTCTCCCTGAGGATCTCTGGACGGAACAGTGAGAGAGAACGAGTCCAAATCAGCTTTCCTTGGGTAGGAGGGAGGAGCTTCTCAGTGCGACCTCCTGCACCTGCAGGTCTCCAGGTGGACTTCTACAGGTGTGTGTGTCCAGGTGTGTGTGTCCAGGTGTGTGTGTCCAGGTGTGGGTCTCCAGGTGGACTTCTGCAGGTGTGCTTCTGCAGGTGCACATCTCCAGGTGTGTGTGTCCAGGTGTTTGTGTCTCCTGGTGTGTGTGTCCAGGTGTGTGTGTCCAGGTGTGTGTGTCCAGGTGTGTGTCTCCAGGTGTGGGTCTCCAGGTGGACTTCTGCAGGTGTGTGTGTCCAGGTGTGTCCAGGTATATGTGTCCAGGTGTGTGTGTCCAGGTGTGTGCGTCCAGGTGTGTGTGTCCAGGTGTGTGTCTCCAGGTGTGTGTCTCCAGGTGTGTGTGTCCAGGTATGTGTGTCCAGGTGTGGGTCGCCAGGTGTGTGTGCCCAGGTGTTTGTGTGTCCAGGTGTGTGTGTCCAGGCGTGTGTGTCCAGGTGTATGTGTCCAGGTGTGCGTCCAGGTGTGTGTCTCCAGGTGTGGGTCGCCAGGTGTGTGTGTCCAGGTGTTTGTGTGTACAGGTGTGTGTGTCCAGGTGTGTGTGTCAGGGTGTGTGTCTCCAGGTGTGGGTTACCAGGTGTGTGTGTCCAGGTGTGTGTGTCCTGGTATGCATGTCCAGGTGTGGGTCCCCAGGTGTGTGTGTCCAGGTGTGTGTGTCCTGGTATGTGTCTCCAGGTGTGTGTCTCCAAGTGTGTGTGTCCTGGTATGCATGTCCAGGTGTGTGTGTCCAGGTGTGTGTGTCCAGGTGTGTGTGTCAGGGTGTGTGTCTCCAGGTGTGTGTGTCCTGGTGTGTGTCCAGGTGTGAGTCACCAGGTGTGTGTCTCCTGGTGTGTGTGTCCTGGTGTGGGTCTCCAGGTGGACTTCTGCAGGTGTGCTTCTGCAGGTGTGTGTGTCCAGGTGTGTGTGTCCAGGCGTGTGTGTCCAGGTGTGTGTGTCCAGGTGTGCGTCCAGGTGTGTGTGTCCAGGTGTGTGTCTCAAAGTGTGTGTGTCCTGGTGTGTGTCCAGGTGTGCGTCCAGGTGTGTGTCCAGGTGTGTGTATATTGGTATGCATGTCCAGGTGTGTGTCACCAGTTATGTGTGTCCAGGTGTGTGTGTCCAGGTGTGTGTGTCCAGGTGTGTGTCACCAGGTGTGTGTGTCCTGGTGTGTGTCCAGGTGTGCGTCCAGGTGTGTGTCCAGGTGTGTGTGTATTGGTATGCATGTCCAGGTGTGGGTCACCAGTTATGTGTCCAGGTGTGTGTGTCCAGGTGTGTGTGTTCAGGTGTGGGTCTCCAGGTGGACTTCTGCAGGTGTGCTTCTACAGGTGCACATCTCCAAGTGTGTGTGTCCAGGTGTGTGTGTCCAGGTGTGTGTGTCCAGGTGTGAGTCACCAGGTGTGTGTCTCCTGGTGTGTGTGTACAGGTGTGTGTGTCCAGGTGTGTGTGTCCAGTGGTCTCCAGGTGTGTGTGTCCAGGTGTGTGTGTCCAGGTGTGTGTGTCCTGGTATGCATGTCCAGGTGTGGGTCCCCAGGTGTGTGTGTCCAGGTGTGTGTGTCCAGGTGTGTGTGTCCTGGTATGCATGTCCAGGTGTGGGTCCCCAGGTGTGTGTGTCCATGTGTGTGTCTCCAAGTGTGTGTGTCCTGGTATGCATGCCCAGGTGTGGGTCACCAGGTATGTGTGTCCAGGTGTGGGTCTCCAGGTGTGTGTCTCCAGGTGTGTGTCCACGTGTGGGTCTCCAGGTGGGTCTCTCCAGGTGGGTCCCTCCAGGTGCACTTCCTGACCTCTGACCCTCCTTTAGGGGCTTATTTAGAATCCTCCCTGGAGGCCCCGCTCCCCGGGAGACTCGGGCCTGGGCTCCCGCCAGCGTCCTGCCATATCTTTCAGGGCGCGCTGCCTTCAGATCCCTGGCATCTGGAGCGGGAGAACCCGCACCCGCACCTCACACCCAGACACACAACGCCTCGGCCCGGCAAATGATTAAGCCCTGGCCACGAGATGCTCCCCACGTGGCGCTGCCACGGTCGTGAGCGCGTCTGTACCCACCCATGGCCCGCTCCCTCGGGACGGAGGTCAATGGCAAAGGCGCCTGAAAAGCAGGGCCCACTGTGGGAAACGTAGCAATGGCAGTGTCCGGGGAGGGGCCCACCGAGGGCCAGGAGCAGCTTCAGCGTGGGTGGGCCCGCCAGCACCACATTCGGCTTCCCCGCGTGTCCTGACTCAGCTCCGCCAGGCGCAGGAGAGGCCGTGCTGCAGTGGGCAAGCAGAGGCGTCCACCAGCTCGGACTCTGCGGGGGCCGAGGGCTGACCAGAGCATGGACCCGAGGACAGCAAGGCCACGCGCCAACCCCCCCACCCCGGGCCGGCAGCGGCTGCTGCACACCCACGCGTGCCGGTTAGAAGCGGGCACCCCTTCCCCACCGGCCCACTCCTCGCAGCTGATTCGCTGTAGCTGACGCCTGCCTGTTGCCTGCTGGCACTGAGGGCGGGCGCGGTGCGAGGGCTGACCTGGAGGCTTCATTCGCAGGAGGAGGAACTGGGCTCGGATCCAACCCCGTCTCCCAAAAGAGCGTTTGGCGAGCGGCCTCCGGAGTTGACTTAATCAGAGCTGGAGCCGGTGGCGGGGGAGGGGGGCATTCATTGATTCATTCATTCATTCAGTAACCATGGAGGGGGCCTGCCACTGCCCGGGATGCTGCTGTGGATAGCAGGGTGTGAGCTGCCCAGGGCTCCCGACAGCTGAAGCTTTGGGGCCCTGTCCCAGGATGGCCCTGGGGGCTGGAGGGGGGACAGGTGGATGGGGGTGGGAGCAAGAGGCAGACAGGCCAGGAGGGGGCATCTGCGCCCTCCAGGACAGGACGGGGAGCCCGGGTCAGGTCCAGGACAGGATGAAGACTCCCTAATCAGACCCAAAACAAGATGAGGACCCCCGGTCAGGTCCAGGACAGGACGGAGCCCCCGGTCAGGTCCAGGGTGGACTGTGACCGTGGAGGAGCCTGAAGGGGCTGCTCGGGAGCCACAGCCCGGGGGGACGCGCCAGGCTGCAGGACCTGGTGGTCTGCCTTTGAGAGAAGCTTAGGGTCGGTGCTGTGGCGTGGCAGTTGGGCCGCGCCTGCCATAGGGGTTCTGGTTCCTGTTCCGGCTGCTCCCCTTCCATCCACTCCCTACTAGGGCACCTGGGAAAGCAGCAGAGGAAGGCTCAGGTGTTTGGGCCCCTGCCACCCCCGTGGGAGACCTGGAAGAGGCTCCTGGCTCCTGACTTCAGCCTGGCCCAGCGCTGGCCTTTTGTGGCCATCTGGGGAGTGAACCAGTAAATGAAGTTCTCTCTCTGTCTCTCTCTCTCTCCATAACTCTTTCAAATAAATAAATAAATCTTTCAAGAAAGAGAGAGAATCTTAGATCCCTGCACTTCCGTCCGACCCCAGGGTCACGCCCCCAATGCAGGCTCTCTCCTGATGCAGCCACCCTCACGTTCCTGTGGAAGGAGGAATTGTGGCCAGTGAAGAACCAGAGCTGACCAGATACTGCTTCTAAATGAACTCGGGTCTATGCTCCATGTTACAACCACCCTGGTGTTTAGAACGACCCAGTGGTCCCTCTCTGCTGACCTTGGGAATATGTTGTGCCAATGGCTGGCACAGACGGTGAAACCCGGGGGAAGGCTTATGGGGGAGTCAGGTGAGGCGCGAGGAGGAAGGGTGAGAAAGAGGCTGGCTTTGCCGCCTTGGCACAGCTGGGCTGCTGGGACCACAGCACACATGCACCTTGTCTTCAGGACTGGCTTATGGATTGGAGGCTGCAGGTGCCCTCATGCCATCATGCACAATGCCCACTGCCCCTCACCAAGGAAGGAGGGGGTGGGGCTCAGGTGACGAAGCTCACAGAGCAGTAAGCAAAATCCTCCCAAGCTCAGGATGGCCCCACGGAGCTCCTGCCCCACCCAGCAGTTCAGAGAACACGGGACTCACATCTCAACACTCAGTCCCATGTTCGAGCGACTATGTCTTTAGCACTTGCAGATCTGAGTTCTGTGCCATTTGTCCAAAACAGAAAATTCAATCAGGCTGTGTCTACCAGCGAGGCTTTGAGGACAACGATCCAGGTAGCAAGGTGGCCCAGACCCAACACCTGACTTTTGTCTTTTGCTTGGTTAAAAATTCTAAGTTATTTTTAGAATGTATTTGAAAGGCAGAAAGACAAGACAGACAGAGTTTTTGTTTTGTTTTGTTTTTCACAAGCAGAGTCAGACAGTGAGAGAGAGAGAGACAGAGAGAAAGGTCTTCCTTCCGTTGATTCACTCCCCAAATGGCCACTAGATCGGAAGCCAGGAGCCAGGTGCCTCCTCCTGGTCTCCCATGCGGGTGTAGGGCCCAATCACTTGGGCAATCCTCCACTGCCTTCCCAGGCCACAGCAGAGAGCTGGACTGGAAAAAGAGCAACCGGGACAGAACCGGCACCCCAACCGGGACTAGAACCCAGGGAGCCAGCGCCTCAGGCCGAGGGTTAGCTTAGTAAGCTGCAGCACCAGCCAAGACAGAGATCTTCCATTTGCTGGTTCACTCCCCGGATGCCCACCACAGCCAGGACCCGAGACAAGCAGCCCATTCTGGAATGTAGCGTCCCAAGCGGCACCTTAACCCCTGTGATACGTAACCCCGGTCCCTGCCTTTCAGTTTCTGATGCCTCTACCATCACGCTGGGGCACTCTAGGAGCTGGGGCTGGGACTCTGGGATCCCCCACTGGGGACGTGGCAGGGGACAAGGTCTGGACTCTGGGATCCCCTGCTGGGGACGTGGCAGGGGACAAGGTCTGGATTCTGGGATCCCCTGCTGGGGACATGGCAGGGGACAAGGTCTGGACTCTGGGATCCCCTGCTGGGGACGTGGCAGGGGACAAGGTCTGGATTCTGGGATCCCCCGCTGGGGACATGGCAGGGGACGCTGTCCTTACTGCTCCATGAGCCCGAAGTGAAGCCAACATGAGGAGCTGTTTCTGGAGCCAACGCCTGGAACAGGAACGGGACTTCACTGGAAACAAATGGCAGGAAGGCCCCACAGGCCACGCCAACAGGACCGCCGCCTGTCTCTCCTGCCTCTCACAGGGACAGGCAGCTCAGAGCCACGTGAGGCTCAGCCCGGCTCCTGAGGCACCGCAGCAGACTTAAGCCCTTTCCTTCCTTTGGCTGGCACTTTCTGATCTACAGTTTCTCTGCTGCTGGTTTTTAAAATTCGTACGCATCTCCCAATTACTTCATTATATGGGAGTTGGTCATAGATCATCCCCTATCGATCGATAAACGAAATGAACAGAGACGATGTGACACATGAAGCACAGTAGCTCTTAAAATAAAACACAGAGAAAAGTCCTGCAGGGCCGGGCTGTCCTGGTACCTGGCGGGCCCCAAGTCTACACCTCACCTCCCCAGCACTCCGGCTACACAGCGGCTGGAGCGACGCCTCCAAAAGGAAGCCCGACCTCGTCATCACCTGCTTAAAAGACTTCAAGAGCTTCCTAGCGCTTCTCCGGCTTGTCAGAAAGGACTGTGAAAGTCGCTGAAAAACGGCAGGCTGTGCCATAGCTCTCTGTTCCTGAATGGGAGAGGGTTCATGGCCAAGAACCCATGCACAGCGAGTGACCTGTCCCCTCTCCCCACGACAACGGGCAGAGGACCTGAACAGAAGCACTGGAACACACACTGAGTAAGGTCCTGAATAGGTGTTCAACCCCACCAAATAAGGAGACATAAGATAACCGAGTCCCCACCCAGGGCACTAGCATGGGATTTCAGTCACCAATGTACAATGCTCTCAAGAGTCACGTGTGAACGGTGGTGCGTGGCCTCTCTCGAGAGCTATGTGACAAGCATGCAGGCCTTTAATGATGTTCACTTATTTTGACCTATTTGTTCTCTCTCTCGGAGTCAAGCCAAAAAAATGGATACATGGACAATAGTTTAGGTATAAAGTTGTACACAGAATGTTATAATAGCAAAAATCGGAATGTACAAAATCCATACATGGATTTCTAAATGTTTTTGCACCAAAATAAACTCATACCACTTGTTATAACACGACTGGAAAAAACCTAGTTTGAAGCAGTGAGCAAGACGAGACATCGATTTGAGAACAGCCTGTGTCAGAGCAACATGGATTGTGCCAAAACTGAAGCGGGAAGAATGAAAAGATGTACGATGAGGCTTACGTGGAAAATGGCACAATCATAGATGTTTTACAAAGAGTTTATGGGTGCAATGCCCCAAAGAAATCAACAATTGACAAATGGATAATCTGCCTTTAGAAGGGACAAGATGACCTTGAGAACGAAGTCCACAACATCAACTTAAAAATTCACTTTGATGATTGACAATAAAGCTAATCACAACCGTGACCCCACAGGTGACAACCTGAGCAAACCTCTGCCCCAAGGGGACAACCTGAGAAACCTCACTCCCCAGTGGACAACCTGAGAAACCTCACCCCCGGGGGACAACCTGAGCAACCTCACCCCCAGGGGACAACCTGAGCAACCTCACCCCCAGGGGACAACCTGAGCAACCTCACCCCCAGGGGACAACCTGAGAAACCTCACCCCTTAGGGGACAACCTGAGCAACCTCACCCACAGGTGACAACCTGAGAAACCTCACCCCCAGGTGACAACCTGAGCAACCTCACCCCCAGGTGACAACCTGAGCAAACCTCACCCCCAGGGGACAACCTGAGCAACCTCACCCCCAGGGGACAACCTGAGCAAACCTCACCCCCAGGGGACAACCTGACCAAACCTCTACCCCCAGGTGACAACCTGAGCAAACCTCACCCCCCAGGTGACAACCTGACCAAACCTCTACCCCCAGGGGACAACCTGAGCAAACCTCACCCCAGGGGACAACCTGAGCAAACCTCACCCCCCAGGTGACAACCTGAGCAAACCTCACCCCCCATGTGACAACCTGAGAAACCTCACACCCAGGTGATAACCTGAGAAACCTCACCCCCAGGGGACAACCTGAGAAACCTCACCCACAGGTGACAACCTGAGCAACCTCACCCTCCAGGTGACAACCTGAGCAACCTCACCCACAGGTGACAACCTGAGAAACCTCACCCCCAGGGGACAACCTGAGCAACCTCACCCCCCAGGGGACAACCTGAGCAACCTCACCCCCAGGGGACAACCTGAGCAACCTCTACCCCCAGGTGACAACCTGAGCAAACCTCACCCCCCAGGTGACAACCTGAGCAAATCTCTGTCCCCAGGGGACAACCTGAGCAACCTCACCCCAGGTGACAACCTGAGCAACCTCTGCCCCCAGGTGACAACCTGAGAAACCTCACCCCCAGGGGACAACCTGAGCAACCTCACCCACAGGTGACAACCTGAGCAAATCTCTGTCCCCAGGTGACAACCTGAGCAACCTCACCCCCAGGGGACAACCTGAGCAAACCTCACCCCAGGGGACAACCTGTGCAACCTCACCTCCCAGGTAACAACCTGAGCAACCTCACCCCCAGGGGACAACCTGAGCAAATCTCTGTCCCCAGGGGACAACCTGAGCAACCTCACCCCCAGGGGACAACCTGAGCAACCTCACCCCCCAGGTGACAACCTGAGCAAATCTCTGTCCCCAGGGGACAACCTGAGCAACCTCACCCCCAGGGGACAACCTGAGCAACCTCACCCCCAGGGGACAACCTGAGCAAACCTCTATCCCCAGGTGACAACCTGAGCAAACCTCTGCCCCCAGGGAACAACCTGAGAAACCTCACCCCCAGGGGACAACCTGAGCAACCTCACCCCCAGGGGACAACCTGAGCAACCTCACCCCCAGGGGACAACCTGAGCAACCTCACCCCCAGGTG
>CM027390.1:2073775-2087106 GCA_015711505.1 Sylvilagus bachmani | reverse complement strand
TCTGTCTCTGTCTCGCTCTCTCTGTCTTGCTCTCTCTCTGTCTCACTCTCTGTCTCGCTCTCTCTCTCTCTGTCTCGCTCTCTCTCTCTCTGTCTTGCTCTCTCTGTCTTGCTCTATCTCTGTCTCTCTGTCTCGCTCTCTCTCTCTCTCTGTCTCGCTCTCTCTCTCTCTTTCTTGCTCTATCTCTGTCTCTGTCTCTCTGTCTCACGCTCTCTCTCTGTCTTGCTCTCTCTCTCTCTGTCTCACTCTCTGGCTCACTCTGCCTCTCTCTGTCTCTGTCTCGCTCTCTCTGTCTTGCTCTCTCTCTGTCTCACTCTCTGTCTCGCTCTCTCTCTCTGTCTCTCTCTCTCTGTCTCTCTCTCTTTGTGTCTCTCTGTCTGTCTCTCTCTCTGTCTCTCTCTCTCTGTCTCTCTCTCTCTCTGTCTCTCTCTCTCTCTGTCTCGCGCTCTCTCTCTCTCTCTCTCTGTCTCTCTCTCTCTGTCTCTCTCTCTCTGTCTCTCTCTCTGTCTCTCTGTCTCTCTCTCTGTCTCTCTGTCTCTCTCTCTGTCTCTCTCTCTCTCTCTCTCTCTCTCTTCTTCCCTTCCCTCCCTGCTTCTCTCCCTTTTCTCTCGCTCATCTGTCTCCCTCTCAAATTAAAAACAAACAAGCGTCTTGAACTTGGTGGAGGTTATGTAGGAAAACGCTTACAATTCCTATTTTGTTAAAGGCTTATCTATGTATTTAAAGGCAGAGTCAGAGAGAGGGAGGGAAAGAGAGAGAGAGAGAGAGAGAGGTCTTCCATACACTGAGTCACTCCCTCAAATGGCCACAACGGCTGTGCCTGGGCCAGGATGAAGCCAGCAGCCCAGAACTTCATCCAGGTCTCCCACATGAGTGGCAGAGGACCAGGCACTTGGGCCATCTTCCCGTGCTGTCCCAGGGTTGTTAGCAGGGAGCTGGATTGGAAGTGGAGCCAGCGTTCTCATGTGGGACGCCGGAGTCTCAGGTGCTGGCTCGACCCACTGTACCACAACACTGGCCCCTCTCTTCCTTGTTAATTATCTTTGAATCCCAGTTTCCCATTAACCTTTTGAAGTCCCCTAATACTACAGGTTGGTATTTTCTCCAGATAACAATATCCTAGGTTATTGAAATTTTCCTTTTGACTTTTTAATGATCTTACAATATTTTTTTCAGAATTTAACCATACAGGGTCTTCAAGGACTTTATGGAAAACAAGTATTATAAAAAACAAAAACTTTATTTGCACAGCGTCAAAGAAAGTTAGAAAGTCAGTGGGGCTCAGCCAGGGGCTATGACATTTAGTTTCATGGCCAGACATTTTTCCTGGTAACTCCAAAAGTCCCAACAGAGGGAGCCACAGAGCCAGCTGTCCCACTCCATTGTGAAATAACTGAGCACATGGGCTGTCGGTGCCACTGTCCTCTTACTTTCATCCACCACGCTCTGCTCATGACACGTACAGTTTCTCTGTGACAGTCTGTGTCCTTTGCATTTAGCAGACAAAAGCAAGTAAAACATTTTCCTTTGGTTTTCAACCAGCTCAGCTTGGACATCCCTAATCTGAAAAGTGGAAATCTGAAACATTCCAAAGTCAGAAACTTTTTGAGGGCTGACATCGCTCCACAAATGGGAGTTCCATCCCTGACTTTGTGCGATGGCTGGCAGTCAAAACAGATGCACTAAAACTATTGCACACTATTAGCTTCAGATTTGTGTAAGGTGCACACAGAACACAAATGGTTTCCTGTTTCGACTTTGGTCTCATTCCCGACATACCTCATTATTTATCTGAAACATAAAAAGAATTCCAAATCTGACACCTGTGGCCCGAGCATTTTGGACAAGAGGTACTGAGCCTGACCTTAGGAAGGTGCTGAGAAGTGTAGCTTCCATGGACCTGCTGCAGGGAGCCGCTCCCTTTGCGGGGACTGTCACTTCCTGGTGGGTGTCTGGGTGCTGGAGGTGACCCAAGACTCACTGAGCACGTTGGGGAGGGCCAGGGGACCTGGGTGGGCTGCCTCTTCCACTTCATCCCTTGCTTCCTGAGCCTCGCACCCGTGAGAGGTCCCTGCTGAGCAATGCAGGAGCTGTTTGCTTCAACCACAAGCATGTCACACAACGTGGACGATTTCTCAAGGAAGGAGAGAAATGCAACTGAAACCCCACAGACGTTCAGAGCAGCCCTTAGTGGGAGTAGAGCTCGTCCTGGGGACCTGCTGGATCAGCAGCAGCGCCCCAACAGTCAGGGCCAAGTGGAGGCCCATGCACCTCGTCCCCTTACAGCATGCACTGTCCCAGAGGCCAGACCCCCAAGGTGGCCCAGACCCCAGCCCTGAACCAGCAACTGTGGGAACGCCCCGTGGGGTTCCAACATGTCCAGATCCCTTTTCCAGTGGTCTCAGGCCTCACACGTGCTAGCAGGGGCAGCAGGGGGCCCCATCAGTGTCTTATCCCAGACACCCCCATGTCCTGAGCTGAAGATGGGGTGCCCACTCACCCCAGGCTCAGGAAAGACCACATCAAAGAACCTCTGTCCCTGGGCGCCGACTGTTTGGCCTCCTTAAACGGTGAGTTCTCAGCACATCCAACACCACCCTGCACACCGCCAGGACCCTCCTGGGCAGCCAGGAGCTTCGTCTGCCCTTGGCTTCCAGCTCCTCCCAGAACTTGCTCTGCAGGGAGGGCTGTGAGCCTCGCTCTGTTCTCTCAACGTTTGCGCAAGCGTTGCCTCACTGTGTGAATTCGCTGCTTGAAAGGGCACACGCATCTGCTGACCTCATTGCCAAAGCTGAGCTTTGCACTACAGGAAGTTTTTACTTGAGTCTTTAAAGAACTTTCCATGGCTTGAAAAAAAAAATTGCTGGGGGTTAAATTCCAGATTTGAACCTGATGCAGACTTTTTGTGATCAGGATGAATGTTTTAGAGGAGATGCACACGATGTGTTTTAAAACAAAGCCGAGTGTCCATCCATCTGGATGACGGACACAAGGCTGCTCTCCCCCAGTTAGGTTGCTCGCCCATTCACTGGAGCACGCTCTGGTGGGAAACACATAAATGTCTGAGTGTGCACGCCTCCTTCCCCTCTGGCCTCCAGAGATCACCCAGGAATGCCAAGTGCGCATGGTTTCAGACTCGACCCAGAGTTTTGCTGAGAACGCCGTGGCTTCTCCCATAAATGGAAAGCATCCCCCACGTTCGAGCTCCTCTTCCCCCGGGACTGGAGCTGCCGCTTTGTTCTAGGCCCAGCAAGCAGCAGTGTGTGAGAAAATGAGACGGGATGGCTGAGATAGGGAACCAGCCAGAAAGCCGGAACAGCCGGAAGCGACGGCTGCTCCGCGCACAAGCACCACCACCAACACAGCGGGGACCACCCTCGCCCCAGAGCCGGGGTGAGCTCGTGGGAAATGGAATGAAAATATTTGTTTTTATTTTGGTGCAAGAAATTGTGAAGCCTAGTTACACTCGGTCTTCAGAAAGTTCACGGAAGTGTATTTTGTGAAAAATAACTGTGCATGGATTTCAAAGTTTCTTACACCACAATTCATGTATCTTTGTGAACTTTCCACAGAGCCTTCATACAGGCGTGTATTTCGGTTTTTACAGTAACAGGCACTGCAGTTCACGTGCACTTTATTCCTGAGAGCTGCATGGGTTGGAACTGTGTCCTCCGTGTGCCCCCCGTGGGAGCTCTGTGGGTCCCTGGGCTGGTGCTCTCTGAAGAGGGTGATGGACTCCTGGAGAGAGATCCCGGAGGGCCGAGGGCGGGTTGTTACAAAGCCTGGGCCTGGCTTCCTGCTTGGCATAGTGAGCCTTGCTCCCCCGCTCCGCACTGCAGCCACTGCCAGAGCAGAGCCCATGCAGAACCGAGCCCTGAGCCCCCACGAGCTGAATCATAAGCCTCTTGGCTTCATCAGTCGCCTGCCTCAGGTTCTTCATTGTAGTCACGCAAAACTGACCAGTGCAGCCCAGCTGCTTCCTGACTTTGTCTCCAACCACCCCGGGTTGACAGATGTGGATACTGGAGGTCAAGGTTGGGACCCAGAGCTGATTAACCATCTTGGTCCGGGGAGAAATACACAGTCTCTTCCCCCACACAGAGGAAGGGAATTTATTTTGCATTAAAAACAATTTCAGCAATCGGAAGTTCAGCTCCTGCTAATGACGGCATTCATCCTGTGAATTCAGTTCTTCTTTCATGCAAGATAAGAAAGACGGCACCACAAGCCTTGTGCAAAATAACAGTAATGACCATGAGACAACAGTTTTAAAATCAACACGCATTATGCCAGGTGTGGTGCTGGTGAGCAGGGTTAAAGAGCAGGTGATTTTGTGTGTACTAACATCACTTTGCAAACACAGTCCACAGTCTTCTCAACTGGAACTGGGAGACGGAGAGGAAACTAAAAATAGGTTTTGAGCCCACTAAAAAGTTCCAACGAATTCTCAGTGGTGTGTCAGAGACGCAGGGTGACGCACTGGTCTGCTCTGGGGTGTCAGATTCCCAAAGCAACTTTCAACCTTGTTTGCTACCGCACCTCCCCAGGGCTCGAGATGAGACACAGAAGTCTGGCTAAGAAAGGACATGGGGTCAGTAGGGATGCTGGTCTTTCCATTCATACGAAGTTGGTTATCAGTTTCCTGGAGAAGAAGAAGTAGAAGAAATGCAGGGGAATTGCCAGCGCCGCGGCTCAATAGGCTAATCCTCCGCCTTGCAGCACTGGCACACCGAGTTCTAGTCCCGGTCAGGGCACCGGATTCTGTCCCGGTTGCCCCTCTTCCAGGCCAGCTCTCTGCTATGGCCCGGGAGTGCTGTGGAGGATGGCCCAAGTACTTGGGCCCTGCACCCCATGGGAGACCAGGAGAAGCACCTGGCTCCTGGCTTCGGATCAGCGCGGTGTGCCGGCCGCAGCGCACCAGCCATGGCAGCCATTGGAGGGTGAACCAACGGCAAAGGAAGACCTTTCTCTCTGTCTCTCTCTCTCTCACTGTCCACTCTGCCTGTCAAAAAAGAAAGAAAGAAAGAAATGCAGGGGAAACAACGAGAGGTGCGTAACGTTTAAGACAGACAGAGAGAGGCAGGCAGCCGGCCTTCGTGAGCAGTGCTTGTGGGATTGGTGGTGCAGGGTGAGGTCAGCCTTGCCCCTGCACTACGTAGATAACCCGCCTCTCTTCCAGTGCCCAGGGAGGAGGCACCTGCACCTGTGCCGTCCAGAACACCAGGAGAGCTTGCTCTGCCTCTGAAAGTCCTTGGGAAGCAGCCCTGCCGCCCACGTGGGCAGAGCGGAGTGCAGAGCTCGCAGCACCGCCGCCCTGGCTGTGGCTCTCTGTCCACCTCGTGGCCAGCGCTGCCAGGCTTCCACCTGGCACACGGGAGGTGCTCACCAATGTACGCTCCTGCTCAGCCTCAGCCCCCGGGGATCACTTCCGTCCTCAGAGGCATTACCTCCCCAGCCCTCAGTGCTAAGCGCATGTTGATCAACACGAGACGGAGTCATCCATCTTGCAGGCTTTGACTCGGGAAAGCCTTCCAGTCCCAGAGCTGGCGCAGGCTCCGAGATCCCACCTTCCTGGGAACAGACACCTCGTGTCCTCTCTTCTGTCCCTGTGCTCGCAGAGCAAGCACGGTCGCCGAGTCTTTACTTTCGATGGCCTGTAATAGCAGTTTTGTTCTGATTGAGCCCAGCGCTGGGAGCCCTGCCGGGCACTTCGTCATCGCTCTGCCTCCTTCTTCTGCCGGGTTTAAGCGTGGCATTCGGAGCAACCTGAGGGCTTGTTTCTGGTGAAAGGGCTGTGAGGGCCAGGACCTGGGACACACCTCCCAGACCAGCAGCCCAGGCCGTCCCGTCAAGCAGCGTGTCAAAGAAGCTTCCGGGGATGAAGGGGGTGCGTCTGGGTGCCTGGCAGCCTCAGCCAGATGAGCGATGACCCTCAGAGCTGGGCGGTGTGAGGAACGTGCGAGCCCATTAGCACCGTGGACACCGGGGAGGCAGCTCTGGCCTGGGCCGGGGATCTCCGAGCCCAGAGTCAGGCAGACGGCCTTTCCTGGGACCCCCGAGGCCAGCGAGAAGGGGGGAGCGGTGTCCCCAGGACTGGATGGACACATTCTGTAGAAAAGGCAGAAGCACTTGGGAAAGCTCCCGGGTCCGGGTCCGAAGGCCGTAGCCCCACGCTCACAGTGGGAGGCCAACAGGCCCACCCAGCAGCGGCACAGCTTGGGGCCACCGACTCAGACTCAAGTTCGCCTCCCGTCAAACGTCTTCTGAGAGCACCTGAGGGTGACCTGAGGGGGTCAGTGTCTGCGGTCACCCCCTGCCCGGGAAGACCTAGCACTGGGGCGGGAATTGGCCAGACCCTGTGCCACGCAGGCCTGATGCGTCTGCTGGGGACACGGTGCAGGGCTCTCTTGTCCTGTCTGCTTGCAGGGTGCGTCTGTGTGAGCCTCAAGGCTCTCGGCTCCTTAGCGAGCCCTTGGCTGGGCCCCTCCAGGAATGAAGCTTCTTCGTGTTCCGGCGCTGCCCCTGGGGGCTGTCCTCAAGGAGTCCATCACCCGGGACACCCCAGCCCGCCTGGGCCCGTGCCAGTCCTCAGTCCCCACCTGCCAGCAAACCCATTTGAAATCTTTGCTCAGTGTGACCACAGCCTACGCTCATGGCCATTCTTTGGGCCAGAGTGACCACGTCCATGGTCAGTTTTCCCAATCGTTTGTTCCCCAACTCTTCTCGCATCCAGACATCCATTCTTTTAATTGACAAAAATTGTATATATGTCTCCCACACATTGCAGTGTTTTTGAAGGACATCCCGCTATGGAATGGCTCAATGGAGCTCATTAACCTGCTTCACCCTCTGGACTTATAAATTGATGCGATTTTTTTTTTTTTAATTCACATTTGTAGTTAGGATCATTCTAAGTGCCCACAGGAAAATCCCAGCTACCCTGCCTCTTCACAACGTTTGTAATAAGCTAACGATGATAGGGCTCAGTGTTCCCCCAGGCCTTTGCCAGCCAATCACGGAGCCAGCACGGCTCGCCCTCCCCAGCCTTCACACCGCAGCCTGCGGAGGAGGGTGGGACGGCCGCCCGTGGACGCGGGGCACGAAGGCTTGGAGAGACGAAGCTATTTCCTGGAACCGCACACGCTCAGGGAAGCACCTGCTGCAGTGCACGGAGACGGCCCTCCTGTCGGCCAGAGTCCACGTGACAGAGGAAGACTGGGCAGGAACAGAAGTCCACCTTGGGCACAGTGGGTGAATCCTCCGCCTGTGGTGCCGGCACCCCATAGGGGTGCTGGTTCTAGTCCCAGCTGCTCCTCTTCTGATCCAGCTCTCTGCTATGGCCTGAGAAAGCAGTAGAAGACAGCCCAAGTCCTTGGGCCCCTGCACCCATGTGGGAGTCCTGGAAGAAGCTCCTGGCTCCTGGCTTTGGATCGGCTCAGCTCTAGCCATTGTGGCCATCTGGGGAGTGAACCAGCGATGGAAGACCTCTCTCTGTGTCTCTACCTATTTCTGTAACTCTTTCAAATAAATAAAATAAATCTTTTTCTTAAAAAAAAGAAGAAGAAGAAACCAAGATGGGGAGATTGTACCCAACATCGTAATGAGGGAGGTAGATGGGTCCAGGGCTGAGGAGAGCGATGGGAAGAAGGAGGTGGGGCTAGCGCCTCCTGCTCTGAAGACGGAAGTGGGGCGGGGAGCCAGGGACTCGGGTGACCCCTGCGAGTGGAAAGGGCAAGGAAACGGACTCCCCCCAGACGCTGGAGAAGGAACACAGCCCCCACATCTTGGTGTCAGCCCAGGGAGACCAGTTTGGACGTCTGACCTTCAGAACTGTCCAGAGGCTGACTCTACTGGACTCGTAGTCACATGTCACCATAGCATGAGGACGTGGACACAGACGTTAGCCTGAAATCGGGGGGGGGGGGGGACACAACCCTCAGCATCTTCTCCAGGGTTAGCACCAGCTGGGAAGTTAGGACAGAAATGCAGGGTATGTAATTCGATGCATTCTTGCACTGATTAGAGACTGAAAGGTACAAGCAGATTCACTGAATTGTATCATTTAGCTGTGACTTCTGACACGGTTGTTAATGGACTGCAGCTCTTACGCATCTGGATCCGGGGCTCTGGGAGCGACCCAGATGTTGAGACGTGGCCAATTCCCTGGGGGGCAGAGGGAGCAGAGGGCGGGGGGGGGGGCTGAGGGAGCCTGGGGCAGAGGGAGCAGAGAGTAGAGGGAGCAGAGGGCAGAGGGAGCTGAGGGCGGGGGGGTGCTGAGGGAGCTGGGGGCAGAGGGATCAGGGGGTGGGGCAGAGGGAGCTGGGGGCTGAGGGAGGGGGCTGAGGGAGCCGGGGGCAGAGGGAGCAGAGAGCAGAGGGAGCCAGGGGCCTCCAGCGTGTACCTGCTTCACCTTCAGAGGGTGGGGGCAGGGCGGGAGTGGGGGAGGGGGTGCGGGCAGGTGGTCTGCTGCAGCCTTGACCTCCGACTTCCCGCTTCTCCCATCTTTAACCATGGAAGAGTACACTTCTGCTGTCGGACCCCACCCAGCTGGCTTCCCGCTTCTCCCATCTTTAACCATGAAAGAATACACTTCTGCTGTCGGACCCCACCCAGCTGGCTTCCCGCTTCTCCCATCTTTAACCATGAAAGAGTACACTTCTGCTGTGGGACCCCACCCAGCTGGCGGTACAGGTGAGAGCACCTTTGCAGCGGATGCAGCAGCAGAGACGGATTGGTGTCCACGCAGGGGAGGCCGACGCAGGGGACGACGCAGTAAGAGCTGGGCCAGGGCGCGGTCTGTGTCCCACACCTCGGCCAGACCTGGGGACCCGAGGCAGGCCCAGAGCTGCCATCACTGAACATCGAGCCCTGAGAAGCCCTGCGGGGCACTGAAGGGGGTGGGAAGGCCGGCCGGAGGTCACCGTTAGAGCGCAGATGAAAGGCCCAGAGACTGCGGTCCTCAGCTGCATTTGAGCTGTGTGTGGAGCGCGGCCCCGAGCCCACGCTCCGTCCTGCAGCAAGCTGCTCAGGTGGGAATTTGTGTCCCAGTGATGGAGGAGGACGTCTGAGGTTGGACAGGAAGAGAGGCCGGGGTTTGAGCAAGGCCACCACTTTCTAAGCATGGAGGTCCCTGGTTTCCGTTAGCAGGCGTGACCTGACCCTGGAGCTCACTTCTACACCTGTGGCCTCCATGGGCGAGGCGGGGGCGGTGGAGGCGGCTTGGCCGCAGAGGGGCTGGGGGGCAGGGTGAAGGGTGCGGAGTCACTTATACCACGGAGGAGCTCGGCCCCACCCTGCGTCGCCTGCATCAGCACAGGGTCTCTCTGCAGCCCAGGTTGTGTCTCTACAGAAAGCGGCCACTGGAGCCAGGTGCGTTGGGAACCAAGGCTGCAGGGGGCTGGGTCAGGAACACAGGGACCTGGGCTCTCCCTGGAGGGTCCAAACCAGACCAGTGGCCTGTTTCAAACCCCAGCACACCTCAGGAAAAGAAACGCAAGGTCTGCCTGTTCTTCACCCGTACCAGAAACTGCCTGAGTCAGTTCCAGTGTCTGCGTGCCAGCTGCCTCAAGTTCAGAACCCAGGTGAGGGTTCTTTCTGCACTCTCCTAGGTCAGCTGGGATGGATCGTCAGTGACCACGCCCACAAAGCACCATTCAGGCTCGTGTGCTGGGTAAGGCAAGACTCAGAAATTCTGTTTTGTTTTTAATGTTTATCTATTTATTTATTTGAAAGGCAAAATCACACAGTGAGAAGGACAGTGAGAGAGAGGTCTTCCATCTGCTGGCTCACTCCCCAAATGGCTGCAACAGCCGGTGCTGGACCAGGCTGAAGCCAGGAACCAGGAGTTTCTTCCAGGTCTCCCACATGGGTGCAGGGAGCCAAGCAGTTGGGCCATCTTCTATTGCTTTCCCAGGCCATTAGCAGAGAGCTGGATGAGAAGTGGAGCTGCCAGGACTCAAACCCGTGCCCATATGGGATGCCAGCCTCGCTTCCCAACTTAAATCGCTATGGCACAGCACCAGCCCCAAGACTTGGAAAATTAAGAATGAAATTTTAGGGGCCAGCAGTGTGGCGTTGACATGGTTTCTCTGCCTCTGCTTCGGCCAGTCCTGTGGCTGTGCCACGATGCCATGTCTCTGGTGTGCAGTGCTGCTCGCACTCAGATTCATTGGCGCAGGCTCAGCTGGCGGCTGGTTTGGTGTTGCAAGTCGTTGATCAGAACTTCCGGGCTCAGGAAGCCCTAAGTGTGTTTTGCCAAGCGTTCTTTCCTCCTGATTTTAAAATCTGGGTGCCTTTCAAGGGAAATGCAATCCACATGTTTCTCATTCATTCACACTTCACTCATCATTCTGTCATTTCCCAAGAGCGTTTGATGTTTGAGAAGCCTCTGTGCGGTTTCATAAGCCTTTCTTTTTTGTCCTCCAGACCACAAAAGCCACATTTTTGAACAGGAAAGAACAGCAGCAAAGGCAGCGTTTCGGAAGACTTGAGTTGGCTGCGGATTCGGAAGACAGACGACGATGACGCAAGACGTCATCGGGGCTTGTCTGGGACACTCCACCTTCTTCCGTGAACCAGAACGTTGGGAAAGACTGGCAACCAGCGGTGGAAATTTTCCCAAAACATCAGCCCTCCGAAACCAGAACTGTCAAGACAGATAGCATCTACTCTCCGTTCTGCAAGCCGGGGAGGCTCTGCAAATGGGTCCCCGGCTCAGGCCAGGGCGGGGGCTGGCTCTCCAGGGCGGCCTCCCAGCCCAGCGAGCTGCACGGCGCCCGGAGAGCTCCCGCTGCCTCCACACAGGGGCGTGATTTTTTTCTCACTCTGCCTGTACAACTGCCCCCTCCACCACACACATGTACAGAATGCGGGGCACTTGAAAACTGACAGCTGGGTGGCGATATTGGTTCCCCATGCCACGCGTGGCCCCAGGCAGAAAGGTGTAGGAGTGACTCCCGGCGACCTGGAGCGTCAGGGACTGCCCTGGCTGTGGCCCCCTCCCATGCACCTCTCATTCCACCCCACACTGTCCTGTCTTTGGCCCAGCGCACAGCTGATCTGTGACGCTGTGCACGCATATGAGCTGAAACGTGGGTCCGGTGACCGTGGCCTGGTCACACGTGGGCCTTGGACCTGCTTCCACACACCTGTTGACACGTCCGCCTCGGCAGCTGCATTGTGGGCTCCTCCAGGCATCTTGGCCATCACCGCCACCCCGGGGGCCAACACATCACAGAGCAATACTGGGGCCATAGGAACCCACAGCCATCAACCAATAGCACAACACGCCCACGCCCGTGTGCAGCAGAAACAGGCGCACAGTCAGCCTAGGAAGGCGTCGACCAGGCATCCCTGCCCTTGACGCGGAGGGAACAGCAGGCTCCTCTCTGAGCCTGCACCTGCACTTCTGCGCTCCTCGTGGCAGGTCCCACGGGGTCGGCGACACGAGAGCAGCGCCCACGGCGTCAGGCAACACCTGGGAATCCAGTGCCCTCCGTTGCTAACAGAGTGAAGCCCAGAATCTCTCTTGCTACTTAGCGCCTGAAAGGATCACTCAGAACGAAGAACAAGGTCCCTCCCGCGTGGCCAACCCTGACCTTGGCCTTGAAGCCCCTCTCAGAGTGCTCTCCCAGGGCCTCCGGGGGAACTCTCTGACGCTTCGATTCCTCACGCCCCTGTTCTCAACCTCAGGAGCCAGACTGCAGAGAGAAATGAAACTCATGCAGTTAGTAATTTAGCAGGGAGCCTCGTCCAGGAGAGGGCAGAGGCTTCTCTGTCACCCCCTCTTTGTGTGCGCAGGGAAAGCAGGGCCACCTGTGGGGTCTGGGGGCAGCAGGGATGAGGCGGCAGAGGAGCCCCTCACCCCCACCATGAGGTGAGCCCGTGCGGGGCGCGGAGGCGTCCGTCCTGGTGGCCCCAGGGGCTCTGGCCGGGAGCAGTCAGCACTGCCATCAGCCTTCAGGGAGCCGGATGCCTCACTGATGCAGCTGGGGAAGGGGGGACACTCAGGGTGTCTGCCGTGGGAAGAGGGTGTCTCACACCAGAAGCGGAACAGTGGGGTCTACACTGTCCCCTCCGTGAGTCAGGGTTAAAGGACAGGGCGTGCCCCAGGCTGGACCCTTATGGGCTCTGGCCTGCTGTCTCCATGACTCTTCCAGGTGAGGCTCCAGGAGACCCAGGAGTGCGGGCCACAGGGAGAAGCTGCCCACAGGGAGAAGCAGACAGGATGCACCCCAGAGTGCACCCAAGGAGGTGAAGGAACCAAAGGCAGGAGGCTTGGGGGTGGAGCCAAGTCACCATGGGGTGACTTCCTCACCCCAGGAAGTGCAGGCGGCCTCCCGGAGGGGACCTGCCAGGGACCACAAGCCCAGGGCAGGGAGCAAGGCAGGGGAAGGCGGGGCTTTGTGCGACACTGAGTTTCTTCCCAGAGCTTCACAAAATGTGATTGAGAAAAGCCGCTTCCATGTGAAAGCCTGACTCTCCCGTGGAAGAAGCAAGGCAGCAAGGTTTGGGGTCCCAGGGACATTCGAGGGACGCTCGGGACGACACAGCGGCACGAGCCATCCAGCGGCACGGCCCTGGGCGGGGGCTGGGCCGCTGTCATCTCTCCACTCTATGTGTCTCCTCTTGGCCATGTGCAACCACTCTGCAGCACACACGATTTCGATCAGTTCGAATCACACAAAGAAACCTACAACTCATACAAATTGTGAAGTCTTAATGATACTGAAATGAACCCAGAGATGAACTCAAGTCAAGTGCAGTGGATCCTTGGGAACAATCAGTGATGGATCAGATTCAGTGAACAATGGGCAGCTCCGGGAGTGACCTAGGGCCCGCGGGTCCAGCAGGGGAGAGGAGGCAGGTGCCAGTGCCAAACCAAGGTGTGCAGCCAAGAGCCACAAGGGGGCGCTGTGCACCACATAGAGCCAGCACAATGGCGAACTGGCAGTTTTAGGGGTGTGTGCTGTGGTTTCCCAGATCCACTAAGATCCCCAAGTGTGGGGGAGCATCTCATTCCCAAGTCCATCAGAAGTGTGCGTGTTGGAGACAGCCCTGGGGGAGGGGGATGGGCTGGGGATGCAGGGGGTCTGAAGACCCCTGGGGACCGGGGCCACAGGCAGGGCTTCATAGCACTTGGGGTGACGTCCACACGGCCTGAGGCTCTGGGGAGGGGTACCTGCTCTCTGCTGTTCTTTTTCAGACCATGCACCTGCTGTCTGTGGATGAAGGCGCACGCGTGTGGCTGGGTCACGCAGAGGGACACGACGTGAGAGTGTGGGAGTTCACCCATGTTCCCCCTCAGACACGCCTCAGGCTCCCGTGAGATG
>CM027390.1:2054687-2073675 GCA_015711505.1 Sylvilagus bachmani | reverse complement strand
TCAGAGATCAGAGAGAGAAAACCGAGTGAACAGATCACTGGAAAGGATAACATCAGAGCGTGGATGGATGGCGGATTAGATGCCGCTGCAGAAAGACTGAGGGACCTGAAGGACGGGTGTGGACGCAGAGGCGGCCCCACTTCCCCAGGGTTTCTCCCACCACCCTCGGACCCAGGCTCCCCGCCAACACCAGAGCCACCTGCCTGGCCCCTGCCCGAGCGATGTCGGTCCCCAGGACAACGCCCAGGTCCCCGGCCACCCTTGGCCTCCCCTGTTGCACCTGTTCTCTGTTCTGCCATTGTTCCCCATCCCCGGCTTCTTAAACCTTCTTATCAGGGATTCAGAACACACACTGGGGGCCCGTTTTCTTCCTGGACCCCAAATCGTCCCTTCAACAGCTGCCCTGCGGCGGCCCCAGGCCACCCACCCCACCCCCGCCAGCACCACGTGCAGGTGTTGTCTGGAGAGACGCTGCCTCCCTCAGCTCCCGTCTAGTCTGTCCAGCTGTGCACCCCGCCAGCTCTGCACAGCTCAGCCCTGAGGGCCACACGCGGCAGCCCAGGGCTTCTTCCCTACGTGGGCCAGCACACGTGGGGCCGGAGCTGCCCACGTCCCCACGGCCCACAGAAACAGCGTTCCCTGGGGTCGCCTGTTCTCACCACGGTAGCAGCGTCAGAAAGTCCACTCCTAGCACTCGGGGTCCCCCACACGAAGGGGACATCAGCTGTGAGAAACGGGGCGTCCTCCAGTTGCATTTTCTCGAGGTGCAGGGGGCTAGCTAGTGAATGAGTGAAAAAGAACCTCCTGGTTTCTTTGCCATGAAAGACTTCAGGGCTTTGGGCCACTCAGTCACTCGGGCACTCCTCACTCTCCCCATACATCACTTCTCTCCCTCAGTCACGTTCGCCTGCCTGCCTGGAGCGCGCACCTGCTGGTGTTTGCTTCCATCTAGTGGCCAGGAGAGAACACGCCGTCTGAGCTGCAGGGGTGAGCCTTTCTTGTCTGTGTGGTCTAGGAGTAGCACGGAGAGCGAAGAGCGGGAGAGTGAGCGAGTGAGTGCGTGAGGGGCCTTGTTCCTGGCGCTCAGTGAGCCCGGTGGCCTGCGGCAGCCCAGCCCTGCAGGGGCATCTGTGCTGCGCTGCAGACGACAGCAGACTCGGCACCCCGAATCCTCCCGACAGTGACGCTCTCCCACCCCGCACAGCCCAGCCTGGCTCGAGGTCTCAGAACAGGGGGAGCAGGAGAGCTGAGACGGGAGCGCCCAGGCCGCTCTGAGCACAGGCTGCCCTGCCCCCGCCCACGCACTGCGAGCGGCGGGCACCGACAGCACCGGGCGCCACGCTGCAGGCGACGCCCAGGGCAGCAGGTCCTCCCCGCCAAGGTTGCCGCCCTGCTTAACCGCCAGACCTCGGGAAGCCGCGGCTGGGCCACTTGTGGGTGCAGCGCACTGCGAGTCGGGTGCTTTCCACGTCACTCATCCTCCCAGTCTCCTGAGCCCGCCCCTGGGGTTGTCAACGCTGGGCTAGGAAGGAACTCAGAGGAGTTAACCAACGGGAGGGCGGTCACCCAGGCAGCCTGGCGTTCCAACTAGCTCTGTCTGTCCCGGAGCCTGGCACCCACTCTGTCTCCGGCCATGCTGCACCCTCAGAGGGGTCTTGAAACAGCCTCTCTCAGAAATCTACTGCACGGACGTCCCAGCTCTCATCACCCACCCACCTCTCCCCTCGCCTTTTCCCAGAGACCCTCAAAATCACGCACACCAGAGCCGCCAGGTGCACAGGAGCTCAGCACCGGTCTCTGGCTCCAGGTCTGTGGCTAACTCAGCTTTGGACGTGCAGCATCGCCAGTCGCTGCTCTAACTTCCCACTGGCGGCCACTGTGTGCTTCCTCGGCTTGTGGACCTCTCGTGGGTCAAAGCTGGCAACGATGTCCTCCAGCTGTGGCCGAGCTCTCTCGGTGCCAGCTGGTCGACCTTGCCTACCACACTGCACAGGCAGAGATGTGTCTGCACACTTCCTGGGCCACTCATGGTTCAAGAACCCTCTGACAGCAAAGTGAAGCTGGGGACAGAGTGGGTGCAGCGGCTCGGCTGCTCCGGGAACGGCACGCCCTGGCGCGCTTGGTGGAGAATCAGGTCTGTCTCTGTGACGTGTCTCACATGTTCTTCAGCCATTCTGGGGGAGCCGGGGGAGACACGTTTATCAGATCTGCAGGTGACAAGTTGGTGAGATGGAGCAAACGTGAAAGATGACAGCAGGGGGCCTCCAGGGGCCCCATTACTCCACTGCAGCCACAAGAAGAAATTAAACGGAGATCAACGTCAAGGTCTGCTTTAGGTTCCCCACAGTCAAGTGCATAAGTGCTGGGTGGGAAAACCTGGATTTGTAGTTGCTCTTGTGCAAAACACGTGGGAGGGGATTTCACAGGCCACAGACTGAACTGGGAGCCACCAGGAAAGGTCTGTGCTCCGTCGACACCCACAGGATGGAGCCAGTGGAGCAGAGGAGAGGTCCCGGCACGCTAAGGGCTGGCCGCCCAGTGTCTCCAGTACTGTATTCATGTGGGAAGGCCACGATGCCAGATGCAAACTCCAGGAAACCCTGGCGGTGGCTCTTCCAGACGGTGAGGGGTCCTAGGATGGACACCCTGAGAATGCAACCCCCTCCAGTGTCCTCATTAGCATAGCAGCTGCTGTCAGCTCGGGCTCAGCATCAGTCACCAGAGGGGCTCAGAGAGTCCCTACCCCAGGGAGACTGTGGTGTGCGAGTTTGGTGCAGAATCTCCATGTCTACACTGTAAAAAAGAATGAAATCCTGGGGACCGGCATTGTGGCGTAGTAGGCTAAGCATCTGCCTGCAGAGCTGGCATCCCAAATGGATGCCAGTTCAAGTCCTGGCTGCCCCACTTCTGATCCAGCTCTCTGCAATGGCCTGGGAAAGTAGTGGAAGATGACCCAGGTACTTGGGGCCCTGCACTCATGTGGGAGACTGGGAAGAAGTGCCTGGCTCCTGGCTTCGGATTGGCTTAGCTTTGACCGTTGCAGCCATTTGGGAAGTGAACCAGTGGATGGAAGACCTTTCTTTACCTCTCTGTCTCTCCTTCTCCCTATCTGTAACTCTACCTCTTAAATAAATAAATAAAATATTTTTAAAAATCTGTATCTATGAAATTTTTCCCCTTCATACAAATTGAAAAAAAAGTTTAAAAAAAAATCCTGGCGAATGCCGGAACCGACAAGCCTCACACAGCGTCCTCGCCATCACCAGTCTCCCTCCGGCCGTCATGCTTGTCTCGCTGTCTTTCCATCATTCCCAGGGCCCCAAGGCCCTTCCATCTCATGGCCACACCCTGCCCCAGCTCCCAGCTCCTACCCACTCTTCCTCCCTTGTCCACAGCTCATGGCCTCAGGGCCTCTGCATTTCCAGAAAGTTCTTCCAGGTGTCCGTGTGACACATGGCCTCACCTGCCTCCCTGTTCTGCAGACCACAGTCCGTGGTGGCAACGGGGGTGACACTGGGGCGGGCCCTGTGGATCCACGGTCTCTCCACTCCCAGGAGACTGCTTGCATTGCGATGGGCTTTTGTGGAAGCACATTAGCTAATCTGGGACATCCTCAATTAGTGAGTGCTGGGATCGAGGCTTCTGTTAGCTGAGGGGACCTGTTCCCTGCCTGTATTTTGACGGGAGTTGACAGGTAGTAATAAAGGTTACTATTAGGACAGTCATTCATAAACCTCTGTGCGCTCACTAACCCACACTCCGGACATACGGGGCAGGTGAGGCCATGTGTGCTGCGGATATGGGGGAACAGATACCAGCTCTGCTCTTGCTCTGGGCTCCTCCAGCCCACTGGTGCAGGGGTCTCCTGTGAAAATCTCAAAAATGCGGGGCCGGAGTGGTGGCGCACTAGGTTAATCCTCCGCCTGCGGCGCCAGCATCCCATATGGGCACTGGGTTCTAGTCCCAATTGCTCCTCTTCCAGTCCAGCTCTCTGCTGTGGCCCGGGAGGGCAGTGGAGGATGGCCCAAGTGCTTGGGCCCCTGCAGCGGCGTGGGAGACCAGGAAGAAGCTCCTGGCTCCTGGCTTTGGATCGGCGTAGCTCCGGCCATGGCGACCATCTGGGGAGTGAACCAATGGAGGGAAGACCTTTCTCTCACTCTCTCTCTCACTGTCTATAACTCTACCTGTCAAGTAAACAAATAAAAATCTTTAATAAGAAAATCTCAAAAATGCTTTTCTAACAGCCAATTCTAGTCTTTTTAAAGACTGATTTATTTGAAGGGCAGAGTTACAGAGAGGGAGACACAGAGAGAGAGAGAGAGAGAGAGAGAGAGAGAGATCTTCCTCTCTGGTTCAACCCCCAAATGGCTGCAAAGGTGTCCAGGGTTGGGCCCGTTCAGAGCCAGGAGCCTGGGTGCACCACGTGGTGCAGGGGCTCAAACACCTGGGCCACCTGCTGCTTTTGCGGGTGCATTAGCAGGGAGCTGCATCGGAGTGCAGCAGCCAGCACCCGCCCTCTCACCGCCAGCTCTGGTTGGACTGTGCAGGGCATGTTCAGGGCATTCTGAGGGACCCAGCTGAGGCCTGGGGGCCACCTGGAGCCCTGACCTGGGCTGATGTAGCTCTCCAAGGAGGTTGCAGCCGCAGCCACCTTCTCAGATTAAAAATAGCTTCTCCGTGTGCTGACGCAGTGTGGTTGCTGGGCAACCTGGCATCTTCCTTTCTCCCTGGGAACCTCCTCGTCCCCTCGGCTCTCATTGGTCCTTTCAAGAAGGCTGATTGGTCAGGCAGTCCGATGAGCCAGGCCAGTGGGAGCTCAGGGGGCTGCCAGGCCAGGGCAGGGAGCGGGGCTCCCATACACGGTACCCCAGGGTGCCTGGCGTGCCCCTGCCCCTGCCCCCTGCATTGTGAGCAAGAGAGGGTGCTGGGAGGAAGCCCAGGGGCTGAACGCTGTGTCCAGAGACACGGGATCTGGGTGCAGTTAGACCAGCAGAAACAGAGTCCTGACCAGGGGGGGGCGACTCTGCGTCTCTCTCCCTGCCCCCCACCCCACACACGCCTGGTGGGAGAGGATGAAGGCTGTGGCAGAAGACCCTCCTCCCGAGCCCGGGGATTACTGATTGGTAACAGCCCCCTCCTGCCCCCCGCTTCAGGATCAGGCTCAAAGCCAGGTTTAGTAACTAACTTTGCAGAAGTGCAAACCACCTCACTCAGCCCCTCTCGGGACACACGAGCAGGCACGGGCGAGGCGAAGACCCCAAAGGAGGCAAATCTGGTTAAAGACCTGAGCTGGCCAATCGGCCGTCTGTGAGTCAATGACACAGCCACTCTGTGCAAGTCGCTGCCGCTCTGCGGTCAGGGAGAGCAGGCTAGCCCAGGCTGCGTGGCGCCCCAGCCCCAGCCAGCTTCAGCTACGAGTTGATGAGTGGACACATGTGGGGCCCCATTTCCTAAGCGCACATGAAGGTCGGGAGACGGCCACTTCCCTAGCTCGAGGAGAAGCAGCGCCTGTGGCAGCAGGCTCCATGATCCTGCACGCGGAACCGGCTGAGGCGTCCCTGACGGACGCAGGTGCTCGGGCTCGCTGTTCCGCCACGGGAAGCAGTGAGATCCTCTCGCGTGTGGCCACGGGGACGGATAACAAGCCAGGCACGGAAGAACAAACACTGCTCGCTGTCCCGCATTCGCGGAAATTAAGAGTCACTCTCAGGGCCAGCGCTGTGATGTAGCGGGTCAAACAGCCACCTGCAACACTGACACCCCATACGGGCACCGGTTCGAGTCCTGGCTGCTCCACTTCCCATCCGCTCCCTGCTGATGGCCTGGGAAAGCAGTAGAGGATGGCCCAAGTCCTTGGGCCCCCGCACCATGGGAGACCCAGAAGACGCTCCTGGCTCCTGGTTTCAGATCGGCACAGCCTCAGCTGATGCAGACATTTGGGGAGTGAACCAACAGATGGAAGACACCTCTCTCTCTCTCTCTCTCTCTCTCTCTCTCTTTCTGCCTTTCAAATAAACAAATAAATCTTAAAAAAAAAAAAAAACAGTGACTTTCATCATACAAGAATTGGACTCTTCTCTCTGCCAAGGGCCACTTGGCTATTTATAAGGTTGTTCCTGGGCCATACAAAATTATCAGCTTAACAATTAGCCTGCTATAGAGTTATTGAATTTGGAGTCCCTCCTACGGTAGCCTTGTCAGGGCCAGACCAAATGATTTCCAGGGGCCTTCTGTGGCCGTGTGGGCACCCTGTGACCTGCAAGAAGACAGCAGAGCAGTGGTCAGCAGAGGGAGGGAGGGAGGAGGACGACGGACAGCGCAGCACGGGGGGCAGCCCTGTGGCACAGGCGTGAGCTGGGTTTACAGCCGCATTTCAGAACAGCCGGGAGAGAGGAGCTGGGAGCGTCCTAACACAGAGAAGTGATAAATATTTAGGGAGATGGAAGTGCTAATTACAGCGATTTGAACAGACTGAATTGCCGCTCTGTGCCCCAGCTACGTGGCAACTTTTAGGAATCCACTTTATTTTTTTAAGAATCCACTTTAAAAAGAAAAAGCTGTGCCTTGGTAACTCAATGAAGCGTTGGAGAAGGGAAACACGGAAGCCCCAGACTTGGCTTCATCCAACTTGGGAGCAGAGAAGCCACGTGCATTCCAGGGAAAACGAATTTTGCTACTGGGTGGGGCTGAGCGTGAGCCGACATTCCCTGGTTTTGCTGGTCACGCAGAGAGAAGCTGCAGGAGAGGAGAGATGCCTCGCAGCCACCTTAGCATTTTAAGGAAAGTAATTCATTGATTAACGAGGCAGAGACACAGAGAAAACTCCCATCCCCTGGTTCACGCCTCAGAAGCCAGGAGCCAGGAACTCCGCGCAGGCCTCCCACGTGAGTGGCAGGGACCCGATTTCCTGGGCCATCACCTGTCGCCTCCAGCGTGCGTATCAGCAGGAAGCCGGGACTCTGGGACAACAGGTGGGCACCCACTGGCACCTCCACTAGGCCAAACCTCGGCTGCTCTCGTGTTTTTATTACCCTGTGAACAGAAGGTCCCTACTTGAGAGTGTTGCGTACCAAGCTACAACATTGGAGTGCATTCTCTGTCACTTGCCTTGTTAGTTGTCGGGTTTGAACACTGTAACTGGAAACATGTGGAAAGAGGAATTAACAAATGTTCATTTGTTACACCAAAGTTTGAAATCCATGCAAATAAGAAGTCCTCAAAAAGTTTGTGAAAACTTGTATTACGAAAAGCTATATATGCATTTCCAGAAACTTCTGTGTCAAAATAAACATCTCTTTTGAAAGATCCACTTATTCATCTGAAAGGCAGAGTTACAGAGAGAGAGAGAGATCTTCCATCCATTGGCCCACTCCTCAAATGGCCTCAATGGCCAGGCCAGGGCTGGGCCAAGCCAAAGCCAGGAGCCAGGAGCATCTTCTGGGTCTCCCACGTGGGTGCAGGGGCCCAAGCACTTGGGCCATCTTCCACTGCCTCCCAGGGGCATTAGCAGGGAGTGGCTTGGACGTGGAGCAGCCAGACATGAACCTGTGCCATCCAGGATGCCAATGCCACAGGCAGGAACTTAACCCACTGCACCACAACTCTGGCCCCAAAATAAAGTTGCCTCTTAAATGCCATTTTCCATGAACTCTTTGAAGTACTCTCTTAGGAAATAAAATGGAAACTGGCTCCCTGCCTTATAAGAATGTGGTTTTGGGATAAGGGGGATGGAGGCGATGGGCTGGTTCTTTACTGAGCTGCATGGGAGGCACTGGTCAAACGTTCCAGGGGCAGCACTGACACACCGCCCATCCCAGGCAGCAGCTTCCCTGCAGAGCCGGAGCCAGGCTGACAAACAGCTCAGAAAGGCCCCCCGCTGGCCTTCGGTGCTTGGTGAGACACCAGTTGGGGGGACCGGCACCGTGGTGTAGCAGGTAAAGCCTCCACCTGAGGCACCCACATCCCATATGGGAACCGGTTCAAATCCTGGCTGCTCCTCTTCTGATCCAGCTCTCTGCTTGTGGCCTGGGAAAGCAGTGGAAGATGGCCCAAGTGCTTGGGCCCCTGCACTCACATCGGGGAGCTGGAAGAAGCTCCTGGCTCCTGGCTTTGGGTCTGCTTAGCTCTGGCCATTGCGGCCATTGGGGAGAAAGCCAGTGGATAGAAGACCTCTCTCACTGTGTGTAACTCTGCCTCTCAAATAAATAAATAAAATGCTTTTTTTAAAAAAAAAAAAAAGATAAGACACTAGTTGGGATGCTGGCATCCCACATTGGAGCACCTGGGTTCAAACCCTGGCTCTGTCTCCCAGTTCAAGGCTCCTGTGAGTGTGCACCCTAAGAGCAGCAGTGGTGGCTCCGCACTTGGGTCCTTGCCTCCCGGGCAGAGGCCTGGATTGGGTTCTGGACACCTGGCTTTGGCCACAGGCCAGTGTTGGCATCTGGGGAGGGAGCCAGTGGGTGGCAGCTCTCTGCCTCTCAAATAATAGCTAAATAAATAAATAATTTTTTTAAAGAAAATAAATGATTTGAAAAAAGAAACTGCTCCCCTGGCCTTGCACAAGGCTGTCCCTCGGCCGTGAGGCAGGCCCCTGAGCAGCGTCCAGCGTCCTATCTGCTCAGAGTGGAAGCCAAGAGCCTTCGACTAGCAGGTGCCCCCGTCCACTCCCCCATCTGCAGACCCCTGACCTTTCACCTCTGCGCCCTGGGCCCCTGCCCCCTTCTCTCCAGGATCTGCAGGGCTCGCTCCCTGACTGCCCCGCCCTTGTCACCCAGGCCCCTGGGCCTCAGCAGATTTTAAGAAGTGTAGCGACCTTGTGTGTGTTCTCTCGTCTCCACTAGAATGCAAGGCCAGGCAGGAGTCTTGCTCCAGATGGTTCTTTGCTGTATTCTCCGTGCCCGGAGGAGTGTCTGACACGAGCCAGATGCTCCACACACCACGGCACGGGGGGCAGTGGATGGCGTGGTGTGAAGAGGTACAACCACCCAGGCTGGACAGAGACTCGGGGCTCAAGCAGGCAGCAGGTGGCCGTGGACAGGATGCAGGTGGCGCGGTCGACAAGAAGGCCGGAAAGCTCAGGCAGCGGGCACCGTACGTCCACCCACAGCCCTCGCCCCGCGAGCAGATGCCGGCATGCCGATTGCCCGTCTGAGCAGGCTGACGGCACATTTGCCAAGTGCAGTGCTTTCTGTCTGGAAGATTCACGGGCAACAAAATACACACATTTGCGTGTGTGTGTGTGTTTCTGTGCATTTGCGTGTGTGTGCATGTGCGTTTCTGTGCGTTTGCGTGTGTGTGCATGTGCGTTTCTGTGCGTTTGCGTGTGTGTGCACATGTGTGCGTGCGAGTGTGTGTGCGTGCGTGTGTGTGGGTACTTGGTGTGTACCAGTTTGAAAGTGGCACTGCCAGAATAAAGCTATCTTTGCAGGTTTCTTTTAATAACATCTTGAAGGTGCTAAAAGCAAGAGATTTTTTTTGAAGCCTTAATTGGTTCTACAAAAGGGATAATGCTTCAGTTCTTATTAAAATGCATTTTCTTCCTCAATTTTTTTACTCCTACCCCACTCCCAAAATACTAGAAAATTGTATAACTAGATTGGAGTTAAAATTTGCCCCCAAAAAACCTTCCAAATTATGGCAATAAAATCTGACTTATATTTAGAGTGTCACACTTCACAGAGCCAACGGAAAAGAATGTTGGTTTGGGGACCAGACACTCTCAGGCTGGAAGTGTGTTCGGTCCCATCCCAGCAGTCTCAAGCTGGTCTGAGCGTCTGAAAATGGGCATCCTGGCGTGCACCACGCAGGGCACTAGAGGCCCCACCCGGGGTCATGGCAGCATCCGGGAGAGAACCAGCACACGGCACGGGCTCCAGAGCGGTAGTGCCAATCTGCGCTTTTCCAGTTACCAAAACAAGGACACGTAGTGAGCCTCACAGCACGATGCTAGTCAGCACACGCACAGACCCGTACGGTACCCGAGTCTGACCCCGGCCCTGGCCCTGCCCCGACTGCAGCTCCTCTAACGCGGGCCTGGGAGGCGGCAGGGGGCTGCAGTAATTAGGCTCCGGCCACCCACCAGGGAGACCTGCACTGCGCGCCCAGCCCCCTGCATGTTGCAGGCATCTGGGGGCTGAACCAGCAGATGGGAGGGTCTCTTTCTGTCTCCATCTCTCAAATGAATAAATAAAAACAAAAACAGAAATAAACCACAAAATTAGCCCATCTGAGCCTGGTGTTATGAAAGGGTTTCTAAGACTCATGATGCTGGGGTGCCAAGGCTCACTAGGCTAATCCTCCGCCCGCGGTGCCGGCAGCCCAGGTTCTAGTCCTAGTCAGGGCGCCGGATTCTGTCCCGGTTGCCCGGGCCTCTTCCAGGCCAGCTCTCTGCTGTGGCCCAGGAAGGCAGTGGAGGATGGCCCAAGTGCTTGGGCCCTGCACCCCATGGGAGACCAGGAGAAGCACCTGACACCTGGCTTCAGATCAGCGCGGTGCGCCAGCCACGGTGGCCATTGGAGGGTGAACCAACGGAAAAGGAAGACTTTTTTCTCTGTCTCTCACTGTCCACTCTGCCTGTTCAAAAAAATTAAAAAAAATAAATGAATAAATAAAAGACTCATTCTTGTAAGGTTTAAAGAAATACACAGACACACACTAAATGCACACATGGATGTATGAATGAACATGTGTGGGAGGATATGACGTACAGCCTGGGAGGCTGCCTCTGGCTGCTCTGTGTCACCGTAACACAACACTGCAGACTGGGTGCGTGATGAAGATCAGGAACTTATCTCTTACAGTCCTGGAAGCTCCACAGTCCAAAACCAAGGGGCTTGGGGCAGCGTCCCACCAGGCGGAGGCACCGGTAGAGAGTGACAGCCAGAGAGCAAGAGGGGCTGGCTCAGCACTGTAGACCTCTGCACAGGGGTGCAATGTCCGACACAGACACTAGGGGGCCACGTTGAAACCATGGCAGGAACTCATGGCTTCATAGACCCCCCAGCGAACCTCTACAGGAGTTGAGAACTCAAAGCTAGAAACACAAGAAGACGCCATGCCCAAACCGGGCATCCGGGTCCTAGCTGGCTATCAGATCTGCCCGGGACACGCAGTCCACACGTCCACGGCTCTTTTCACGTGACAAAGAGATGCCCCTTCTTTCTGACAATAACTCTGACGTTGTCGGGGCCTGGAAGAGATCCAGAAACGGAGGGCTTCCCTTACCACAGCTAGACGGTGACACTTCTCAAAAATCTAAATATTCTAAATATTTTAAACGTCAACAAATGATTTATCTCCCAAGAGTTTAGATTAGCAAACTTTAAAAGCTAATATTTTAAACAAAACACCGGCCCCCGCATACACACCTCTGTTGGCTGGCAGTACGGAGTTTTTCCAACTGTCAACATTTGGGAGCCGTGTTACCATACAGCTTGCAGTTCCCATGGCAACCTGTTCCATTGCCTAGGTGACAGTGATCTTATGATGTCATCAATGAGCCAAACTAAGTTAGAAAGCACACAGACGCTTCCTCCCGGGTGCGAAGTTGCCCTCCGAGTTTTGTAAGGTCTTTGTACCCAGTGCACTTTCCCTGGGGAGGGGCGGGGGTGGATTACGAGGAGTTTCACAGATTCTGGGATTCTTCCTGTTAAAGCATCTTTCACCTTCGAGGGGCTTACAGACGCCAACCACGGTGCCTTCGTGTTATCCCGGGCAGACGTTCCCAGCTGCGGAACAGATGTTGAAACAACGGCTGCACGGCAGTTCGGGAGACTGCAACAGCTGCGGGGCAGCCAGGGCGGGAACAGCGTCCAGTGATCCTGTCACCACCCCAAGGGGCCACTCTAGGAAACGCTGCCAACACGTGCCCACCGTCCTCAGCCAGCTCCTCCTCCCCAAACCCGGCCTGGGCCACGCAGCAGGAAGACACGCCCATCCCAGCTCTGTCCTGTTCCTGAGCCCCGCAGGCTGGGATGTTCCCAAACGCAGGCCAGCTCAGAAGGTTGGGATCCAGAACCCACGCTCCCTCCCAGTCCCTCTCCCAATGGGTCTCCTTGAGTGACAGATGTGGAGCAGGCCGTTTCCAGAAGAAAGTGACACGCAGGGGTCGGCAGTGTTCGTCTGCTGGTTTCAGGGTGCAGCAACCCTGTCCTCACCCACGTTTGCTTCCCAAGTACTTAAGCATCATTAGGTACTTTGCAACGAGTCCAGGGGGCTCTGCCCGGCAGCACAGAGCTCTCACAGGGCATGTACAGAGTGGGTTCCAACCACTTGGGTTTTGCAAAAGGGAAACGTGTCACTGGACTGAGCAGTGGGCCTGAGCCATGCAGCCCTGTCCAAATACCAGACTGGACAACGCCAAGGCCGATGCCGAGGCAGAAGGCAACTGTCGGCGGTGGCTGGGGCCTCCCTCAAATTCTAGTGAGTTAAAAAGAATAAAAGCAGCAGATTAATAAACAAACGAGGTAAACAAAAGAGAAATAGCTTGAGAAGACAAGAAAATGCAAGGAGATCAAACCCAGTACAGACCCCGTGCGCACCTGAAGGCTAGAATGGACCTTCATGGAATTAAAAGATAGTGTAGTTTGGGTTTGAAATTTTGAAAAAGTTTGAAATTCCTGCACAGTATTTTCAAAAAACACATTTTCCATGAACTTTTGAAAGACTCTTGGAGTGCACAGGGGGCTGGAGTTGGAGGGGGCGGCCGTCCCACACCTGCTGAAGTCTGTCACCACTCAGTCTCGCTTTCTCTGCACCAGAGAGCTCCCTGCACAGGAGGGCAGGAGGAGGCACTGGGCTGCCCACCGCCCAGTGTACCCGACTGTCTCCTCCTGCCGTCCGGTTCCAGTGAAGGCCCCAGCCCGGGAGCACCTGGACTCTGTGAAATCAGCGCAGCACAAGGCTGCGTCTTGGGACCCCTGCCCGAGGCCCTGCCTTCATTTCCGAAAGCCAAGGTTGTTGGGGAAGCCTTCATGGCGGTCAAGTGCGCGTGCATCAAGGCTTCCTCACTCTCCTTCTCAGCCGTCACACAGGGGTCGCACTGTGGGGTTCTCCTGGGGAGGAGCTGTGGCCTCTGACAGGCACACCTCCTCCTCTCTCTTTGGCTGTGTTTCGGAAATAGTGCAAAGTCTGAGATAGTCCTGGGTTAAGATGCTACAAGGCCATAGGAGGGAGAGATTTAGATGTGAACTGTTAACTCTTTGCTGTCAGGAGCGGATGCTGCGTGTTAGGATGTAAACAGCAGCACCCCACGTGGAGCCGCATTTGCACAAAGTGGCTGTGCTCACGTTGCTATGGGAACATGAGCCCTGGAACGTGTAACGATTCCATTTTAAACATGCTTTAAACACGTCGTCAGCAATGTCAGAACCAACGCCAGCTCCTCATTTGCAATCTGTTGATCCAAACAAGTTTCTGTAAAGCCAGCCAGGACCAAAAAACATAAAATGTCTGTGGCATCCTGCGATTCCAGGGCCTGCCTCCAAGTTTGATTTCCACATGTTCTCCGCTGTAACTGCTCAGCAAGTGCTCGGATCCAGAACCGGCTGCCCGGTCTGACTCGGCCACTCAGCAGCTGACAATGACGACCACAGGGGGACCGACACAGCCCAGGGTCCTCTCCACCAGCACTCCGGCCTCCGACAGATTGGAAAAAGGAATAAACAAACCAAATTTTAAAAATAGTTTTCTCTTGGCCTTCAGCAATTACTAACCTGTGGGTGTCACAGTGAACTGTAACTTGCTGAACGGGGTGTGGCCAGGCCACACGATGTGACACTGGAGTAGGACACAAGGCCCTCTGTTCGGGGCCACTGTCCACGTCCCTCAGCAACTGTGTCAAGGTTTGGTGTTCCTTAGAGCAGCAGAAAACCCCAGGAAAAGTGAGCTGGGGGAGCCGGAATCGAGTCTCTGGAAAGCTGTCTTGGGGCTGGGGGTACCAGGGTTGGTGAAGTCAGGACAGCTCCTCAGAAGACTTCAGGATTCCTGGCCCCACAGCCACCCAGACCCGCACTCAGAGAGGTCAAGCGCAGGGCCCCAGGGCCCAGAGCCGGATTACAGGCCCAGCTGTACCACAGTTCACAGAGAGGAGAGAGGGACCCTTCGATCAATCCCACTGCACGCTGGACTACGAGGCAGAAACGTGGGCTGAGCTGGGAACCCTCCAGGATGAGGAGCAGTGTGCAAGCGTCCGCCCCACAGGCGCCGAGCCCAGCCCTGTCACAGTGCAGGGCTCAGCTCCCTGCTGGGAGCTGATGATGGGTTCGGAGCAGGACTGCAGATCCTGCGCAAGTGGACTCACAGGAACTCACCGAGCAGAACAGATAAGGAGCAGTGGCCGAGCGCTCTGTTTGGTGCAGGAAGCTGGGACCCGGGGGTCCCAGCCGAGACACGTCAGAGAATTCCTCCCACTGGGTCCTTCCGAAGCCCCCCAGTCACAGCCTCTGCTTCTCCAAAGCCCAGCTGAGTGTGACCCCCAGCCTGGACCCCACGACTGCACAGACCCTGCGAGCAGCCCACCGGCCCACTCCCGCCCACGCATCCCTTCCCCAGGCCCGGCCTGGCTGTGTCTCTGAGCTCAGGGCCCAGGCCCCGTGCGCCTCCTGCTGTGCTGCCAGCACCTCCTCCTCGGCCCCCAGGGGACGCTCAAATCCACCGAACTCAATCCACCCAGGAGCATAACTGTAACCTGATGACGCCGGGGTGAGGTCGGACGACATGGAGCAAAGCGGGTCAACTCCACATTCTGCAGGAGTTTAACCACAAGGGGCGCCAGGCATGGAACCCTCTGGAAGGCTGGACCAAGCATGGCTGCTTCCTTTTTTTCTTTTCTAATAGACGATTCCTTCAGAGCTGGGTTTATGGCAAACTTGAGTGCAAGTAGCCATTTCCTATACACACGCTGCCCCAGGATCCCCGTAGTATATTCTGTGTTACTAATAACGTCTGCAAATATGGACGATCGAGATACAATGCACGTTCTGAGGGGCACGGTGAGCCAGGAGCATGGGAAGTGTCACCTTGACCACGCAGAGCTGCAGGGCAGTCGGAGTCCAGGAGAATGGTGCTGACTCCGACCCTGGAAACATCCCGCTGTGTCCAGTCAGTGCAGAACACGCAGGCAGCACCCAGAGCTGCGTGTGCAGAGGGCCCAGGCCACGTGCTGGGGATCTTTCACCCCCACGGGGCCGTTGCCTGAACAGAGAACCCGGTGGATCAGCCAGTCTACACAGCAGGGCAGCCGGGTGTGTAACAGAGTGAGGCAGGTAACTCTGAGGGAGTGAAATCTGAGCAAGCCCTGACCGCTGACTCAGGAAACCCAGACACCAGCCTAAAGCCCGGGGACGTGGGAGCAGCGGGGGAAGGAGACCAAGGGACGCACCATCTGCCACTGTGGCACGGCTGTGGCCCAGACCTGCGTGTGGTCTCTGGCCACGGCCGTCAAGGTGAGGCTGCCACTACACGGCTGTGCAGGCCCCCGTGTGTGCCACAGCCACCTGGGACCTGGCCTGCCCTGTGTCTCCGGCCCCACTTCTGATTTCAGGGCTGAGCTGGGAAACTTCCCCACATCAGCTCAGACTACCTGAAGTGTGCGAGGGGCGCCTGTGCCTCTCCTCCAAAGCCCACTGCAGAGGCTCTGGCAGACAGTAGACGCCCACCGAGGAGTCCGGGTACTGCCCGGGAATCCCAGCCTTGCCTGTGTCCACCCCCTGGGCGCTGCGGAGAACAGGAACTCGGGACAAGTGGACGCTGGCTATCCCTTCCTGAAAAACACAGGCGAATGCCCACCTCCAAGGGAAGGATGTATTCAAAAATAAAGCAGTCCCATGTGTCATGAGCATTCGCACTAACTCACGTGGGATTGCAGAGACCTGAGAATGCTTTTAAAATATGAATAATTAAAGACACGCCTTCCAAGGAGCATCTCCACACTTTAAGAATTAGCAACACGGGACTAGGTGTTTACAACCCAAACTTCAGAAAATGTATGGGTCTTTGGTACAATTTTGGTCTAATATTTACATAGGAAAAATTTACATACCACAAAACTTAGAACCTTCCAGAATAAAGCAGCACGCAGGGAGAAACCTCAGGCTACATCCCAGGTACGGCTGGTGGAAGGTCAAGGCCATGGTAACCGCTCTGAAGGCCCTGCTGGGCCAGCACCGTGTCCCTCACATCATGGGAGGAGCAAGTCACGAGTGTAGATTTAGGGACACGGCACAGCTGCATTCTATGATTTTTCATGCTGAGATGTCTGCCCCCCCTTCCTGAATATTTACCACAGCCTCACTCTGCCTCACCTGGCCTCTTCATACCAAAACCATGAAGACATAATACTTGCTGGTTTGAGTGTGAATTGGCTATCTTGCCTAAACTGCGACTCCCTCTCCTGAGTGGTCTACCTCACCATCCAGACTCCAGGCCTACCCCTGTCTGTGATCTAATTGCATTCAGTCTTTATTAAATCTGGCTTCAGCTTGTGCATCGCTGAGCTGCCGTAGCAGGTGGTCACTGAAGCACATGTAACCTGACATGGAGCAGCTGTCGGGGCGGCCGCCGACGGGCGCTTGGCAAGCCTGCTTCCCGCGTCAGAGGCCTGGGGAGTCCCGCTCACTCCTGCTCCCAGCTTCCTACGTACAGGCAGTAGGGTTCCTCTGCCCACACCGGAGACCCTGAGTGGAGTTCCAGGCTCCTGGACTGGGTGTGGTCCGGCCCTGGCTAGTGTGGGCATTGAGAACTAAACCAACAGAGGGGCACACTCTCTCTCCCCGACCCCGCCTTTCAAATAAATTAAACAAACACGTTTTTAATGTAAAAACTGAATCCCAGAAGATCTCCTGCTCGTGTGCCCAGCTGGTTCTCAGGATGGCGGGATTTTCAGCCACGGCCTTCACTCCACCCCACCACTCGGCACAGTCACACGACTTTGCCCACTGCGGTTTTGGGGCCGAAGCCAGAAAGTAAGTCAAAGCGAGAGCGATGACAATGATCTCTTACTTTGACATAGAAGTTTCGGTCTGAGGAACACTTTCACACGCCTTGTCACACTCGGTGTCGCACAACCCTGTGAGGTAGCCAAGGCAGGCAGTGCCATCCCCAAAACAGGAACCCGACCGACTTCCCCAAGGGAGAACAAGGCCCGACGCGGCAGGCTGAAGGCCTGCACAGCCCTGAAGCTGCGAGGATGGGAGATACGCAGCGACGACGGGGAGACAGACAGACGTGTCCACCGCCCAGCGTGGGGAGGGCCCCGCAGGCCTGCGCTGGGCAGAGATGTTCATGCCGTGGCAAGGATGCACCAGCGGCGTCTTGCCTGGGGCTCACGGAGCCTGGACCGCCAAACAAGGGAGCCCCAGCGGCCCTGGCACGGAGCTCCTCTCTGACCCGCAGTCACCCCTGGTCCACGCAGACAGAAAACATCAGGTGGAACATCCCGGATGTTTTATCAGTTTTTGGAAGTTTTTATGGAACATCTTATATGTTTTCACTACCTTTGCATGGAACTGTGCGGTCTAGTGGGTCCGTTTTATGAGTTGTGGTTGTAGGATCATGATGCTCAGCTGAGGGTTCACACCTCGTCACCAGTGTGCAGAAGGGATGGAGAAAAAAGTGCACAGACGGGACTCGGGTTGGAGGAGAGTTCAGGTGTCCACAGGGCCCTCGGAATGTGCCCCTCCCCTCAGGCAGGAGGGAACTGCCAAGGCTGGGTGAACACAGTGGTGCCTTGGCCCCATGCGCTTCTGCTGCAGCCTCTGCGGCCTCTCAGGGTCTCAGAGCGCCCAGGAGGAAACTCTGCCTCGGAGCCCCATCCGCCCCAGGCCCTTGTCGGATTCTGAATAGGGATGGTCCAGGGGGCAGCCGCCTGAGACTTAATGAGATACCTGCCCCACAAAAATGCAAGTTAAGATGCTCGCCAACATTTGCATTTTTACTGTCTCTTTCTACCTTCCGGGTGGCTCCTTGAATTCACACAGAACCCGTTCTCGAAGTCGTGCAAATGGTGAGACCTGCATTCTCTGAAAACAACTTTGCATCGGAATTCAGTCTCATACTGCCTCCAAGAACAAACTTACCTGTTAAGAAAGCAACCTGTCCTTAGCAGATCTCTTCTTATTTTTATGTGGCTGAATCATATTTTTTATAACTCACAAAAGAAATATTTACTGGGAGAGCAGACACAGCACACATTGCAGTGTCGGTGTAGCCTGTGCAGTGCTTGGCACATGCGGGACCCGGTAAGTATTTGTTGAATGAAGAGTCAACAGTCATTATCCAATGAATGAATAGTGAAAGTCATTCTGGCAAATAAATAGAAATAGAGAAAGAGCTGCTGTCAGTTATGCGAAACTCGTCAAGAGCAGCACACACATTTTAAAAATACGTATTGCCTACGTTCCATAAACAGGATCTAACTAAGGGGCTACTTGCTCTGAGCCAAACTGGCTGGCTAATTTCTGAGACTCTCACCTGTCAGGGCCAAAATTCAGGACACTAGAATTAGCTCCTGCCAAATAAAACCAGACAAGCGAATCAGACAAGTCCAGGCTCCAGCACACGAGCAGGGCTCCGGGGCCGCCTCTCCCTCCCTAACGGCCTCTCGGTGTGGATCGCAGTGGACGCAGAGTGATGAGATGGTCAAGGGCACGTCAGGAGCTGTGGCTGGGCAGCTAATCTCCCCTGGCACCACAAGGGTGGTCCCACTCCTGGGGGCACGGCAAAGGCTGAAGGAGACTAAGGTAAATCAGAACGATGATTGGACCCGGGTTATCAGCAAGTCGTTAGTATAAACCTGCACGAGGAAATCGCCACGAGCCTTGCTGAAGCCCACGGAAACCCCTGTGTTGTAGTCGTGACCCCTCCACCGTGAGTGCTCTGTCCAAAGCAGACTCACCCAGCCCTTGGAGGGGTAGTCGTGACCCCCCCCCCGTGAGTGCTCTGTCCAAAGCAGACTCACCCAGCCCTTGGAGGGGTAGTCGTGACCCCCCCC
>CM027390.1:2002394-2054187 GCA_015711505.1 Sylvilagus bachmani | reverse complement strand
TCCAAAGCAGACTCACCCAGCCCTTGGAGGGGTAGTCGTGACCCCCCCCCCGTGAGTGCTCTGTCCAAAGCAGACTCACCCAGCCCTTGGAGGGGTAGTCGTGACCCCCCCCGTGAGTGCTCTGTCCAAAGCAGACTCACCCAGCCCTTGGAGGGGTTGCACGCGCAGCCGTGTCATCTGCAGGCAGCGCAGCTCCCTCCGCGCCACGTCCTCGCTGAGCCTTGAATTCGGTCCCGTGGTCAGCTATAAGGCCCCGTGGACGGTGCCCCTCTGAGCGTGCCCAGCTGAAGGGGCCCCTTCCTCTCCACAGGGCTCCGCAGTCTCCCCCTCCACATGGCCTCAGCGCCCTGGGCTGCAGGGCCCGTGATCTATGGAGAAGCCACACCACACGCACCTGCACAGCCACACATCTTGGGTCTCATAAAAACCCTGTCCAGCAAATGCCTGCTGACGCCTCGTTTATTAAATTCTCCAGTGGGAGCTGCCAACACTCACACTGCAGAACACCACACCACCACCCGTGTCCTGGAGGCGGGAGGGACTCAAACATGCCAGTGTATGAGAACGTGGGGACGTGCGCGCCTCCACGACCCACGATCTCCCCAGAACGAGTCACTGCCCTCTGCTGGCTTCCGCCTTACACAAGAGGCTAACGATTTATGCATGCCATCTTTATCGTATCTGCCTGGGCAGGAGACTGAAGCACACTGTTCCACAAAGTTCTATTCCCCTGTCTGTCCACAAGGGAGCTCCAGACAGGCCCGCTCCCCTGTGCTCCAGCCCTGGGCCCCTACTCACCGCCGTGACTGGTCTCCCACTGTCACCTTGTTCCATCCAAGGTGCACCTGGCCTCCAACTTGGAAAAAATGTTAATTATGACCATTTATTAGGTGCTGTCTACCAATCACTGCATAAAGTATTTTCAAATCAACAGTGTGCTTGTTGGTACTTAAGAATAGCTTCTCCAGGGAGAAACGCCCCTGTTCATGTTCGCCAGTTTCCACATTGTAACTACTGCCAGCTCAGCTATGAGGCCCCTGTTGCAAATGAGCATTGGTTGCCACCTGATTGATACATTAGGGAATGGCTTGAGTGTGGTGTGCATTTCAGTTTGCTCCTGCACAGTTCTGTCCCCCAGGGGAACGCAGAAGGAATGCACAAATCCCACCACACCCCCCTTCCCAGGATGGTGAGCCACACACGCCTGCACCTGCCCGGGAACTGTCTGTTGAGTTCCAGACACGCTTGCATTCACCATGGCTCTCCTACGAAACAGTACCAACAGGGGAGAGATGGACAGACAGACAGGCGACAGATAGAGACGAGGAGATTCATGATGACAGTTCTCTCACGCAATTCTGATCTGCCACCTGCAAGCTGGAAAACCAGAGAAGCTGGGGGTGTCCTTCACTCCCAAGCCTGGGAACTACGCGAGACCTGGAGTCGCAAAGCCAGGAGCCTGGTGGAGCAGGGGTGGGAGGGCAGGAGGAGCCGCAGCCCCCTCCTCTCTTTCCCGTCCTGGAACGTTCACTGAACCCTCACCGGAGGACTGGTGCCCATGCTGGGGGGCGTGATCTTCCTTGTCCTGTGCACAGCTTCAGATGTGAGCGCGGCTGGAGTACCCTCCCTTCACACCCTGACATGGTGCCGCACCTGCTGTCTGGGCACCCCCAGACCAGCCAAGTTTGCACTTAAAATCAGCCAACCCTCCTCCCTCTTCAACTCTTCCTCCTGGCAAGCAGCCACCTGCCTTCCCGCCTCGGTTCTCCCCTCTTTTGTCTTTTTCTTCTGCTTTCTGCTCTTTCTCTCTTGATGTCTCTCTTTGTTCCCGTCCCTTGCAAACAGGGTGGTGGACCCCGCAGGACGGAGCATGCAGCACTCTTTTCTGGAAGCAGATGTCACGTGTGTTCCCAGTGACACATTGATCGTAGTGTCGATGCATTTCCTAAGCAGTTAACAGGGATAAACTCGGCTTCCATTTTTATTGGGTTCCTGTCGCTTTATGAAGTGTTACTAATAAGGTTTCTGAGCCTCACGTCCCTAACTCCATTCCCCTCGAGCCCTGGGGCTTTTGACGCACAATCTTGCATAATGCGTTTGAGTTTTAGAAATGCAGACGCATGTCCCAGCAGGACTGGCAGCCTGCTTGCCAGCCTCGTTGCCCCAAAGGGCAGATCCGGTGCCCCTGCTCCCAACTCCGTGTGGAGTCTGAAATCAGCCCTGGTGGGATTGGTTTGGGCAAGACACTCACAATTTTATGTCTCTGAAAAGTTCCTGGGTGATGTAAAAGCTGCTGGGATGAAATAGCTAGTAAAGTCACGGCTGTGACTCCAGCATCCCATACGGGCACCGTTCAGTCCCGGATGCTCCACTTCCTATCAGCTCCCTGTAAATGGCCTGGGAAAGCAGCAGGGGATGGTCTACGTGCTTGGGCCCCTGCCCCCATGTGGGAGACCCAGAAGAAGCTCCTGGCTCCTGACTCAACCTGGCTCAGCCTTGGCCTTTGCAGACATCTGGGGAGTGAACCAGTGGATAGAAGATCTCTCTGTCTCTCTCTCTCTCTCCCTCCCTCTGAACTCTTTCACATAAATAAATAAATCTTAAAAAAAAAATGCTGGGGCTGGCGCTGTGGCACACTAGGTTAAAGCCACAGCCAACAGCACAGGCATCCGATATGGGAGCTGGTTCGAGTCCTGGCTGCCCCACTTCCAATCCAGCTCTCTGCTATGGCCTGGGAAAGCAGTGGAAGATGGCCCAAGTGCTTGCACCCCTGCACCCGTGAGGAAGCCAATGGCAACAATATGCAATGCATATGTTAATTAGCTTCATTTCACCATTCCACAGTGTAAATTGGTATTTCCAAACGTGTTGCTATGGCAAATACATACAATTTGTCAATTAAAAAAGTAAAGGTATCATTCAGCATGCATGCTATTCTACATGACATAAGCCAAGTTAAGAAGATAAAAATGCCCACCACCCAGAAAGGGGCACCCCAAACTCCTGCGTGACTGCCACTCAGATCTCTTCCATATGCGCCCCTAGAATGAGGTCACTCTGGACCACTTGCTATTTGATATGATTTTATAATGGCTCTGTTCAGTTAATAAGCTCCAGGTCTCTCTTCCCAAATTCCGGCTGCGTGTTCCAGTGCACCCAGTCCCTCCTGGCACACTCTCGGCTGGCTCATCCACACAGGAGCCAGTGGAGCACCACTCGTTCCACCTCTTGCATCCCTGGGTTGCGTCAGCCCTGCCACAGCTCTGCAAAGGGCGCTGGATGCTGGACCAGACTGCTGCCCCCTCTGGGTCTATCTGGGCATTTTCTCCAAGGACATTTCATTCGCTCCCCTCTCTCCGCTCTAAGGCCTTGAGGGAGTCAGGCCGACTTTTGGGAGAGAACATGTCCCGGGGAGGCTGTCTGTGCACTGGCCCTGCACCCACTGCCTCCCAGCAGCACAGACCTAAGACCTGGGGGACCCCATCGCCGGTGCCGAGGCTGACGAGGAAGTAAGAGGGTGAGGAGATGGCCACTTTTCCTCTCCGATGTCCAGCTCTGCGCTGACCACGTCCGTCCGTGCTTTCCACCCGTCCTCCCATAGGTTTGGTGGCTTTTCTGCTCTTGTAAAGTAGAGCTTCCTCTTATCAACTCATTTCACTCAACAATCAGCTTGTAGAGGAAAGACAAGGTAGATAGATAAGTTCTTCTTCTTTGGTACCAAAATGCTAATGTAACGAGTTGGTTTAACAGCTGACCCCAATTACGGAATAAGAGTAAGAGTATCACTTAACACATACTGAACTGGTCTCCTGTATACAAAGAGAATTGAAAAAGGAATCTGGATGTGAATGAAAGGGGAAGAGGGAGCGGGTAAGGGGGGAGGGTTGTGAGGGGAGAGGGAAAGTGGGGGGGGGGGAGCCATTGTAATCCTTAAGTTATACCTTGGAAATTTATATTTTAAATAAAAATTTGAAAAAAAGAAGAGTATCTTCCTGCCTTCTGCTTTGAATATCGTTAGGAACTCGGGGATTCTCTGAGCACGTTTGCTGTTGGTGTTCGTGCACGGCTGCTTTGCAGCAACAGCTGGTGAGACCTCCTTTGCCTTCCGACACAGCGACGCCACTCGGCCCAAACCTTCTGAAAGGGCAGCGAGGCAGTGTCTCAGGGAACGGACCAGGAAGCCACGAGCCTCTACGTTATTCTCAGAATACCATGTATAAATCACAGGAAGGGAGGGGAAACTTTGCCAAATCACGATTCCCCCTGCATCTTGACAATGGACTTTTCTGATGAAAAAATCACAAACACACACACACACATTGACATATAATATACACATTTACATATAGTGTATATTGCGATTTGTATTCTTACCCTCTGGGATGAAGAAGGTCTCTAGAACAAGGTCACTTAGCAAATTCAAATTTTAAAGTTAACTTCCTTTAGTCCCTGGACGCACAAGACCATCCAGCCTCAGCCACGCCCAGAGAAGTGCCCTGAGCCGCAGCAGCTCCAGGCCCCTCAGTGGAGGGGGCAGGAAGGATGGAGGCCCTGGGAGGCTCGGGTGAGAGCAGCCATGGCCTCCCCAGTTCGCAGCACGCAGCAGAACACCACCGTCTTCCCCTAGCGCCAGAAAACCACCCGGCCACCTGGCAACCGCGACCGCTCTGGAAAAGGAGTGGGCAAAGAGCTGCCCGGTGACTCCGAGCTCAGAGCTCATGGATTCAGAATCCCAAGTTCACAAAAAGAAGCAGTTTTCATGCAAAAAACCCCACTGCTTTCTTGAGAAACATATCGCTTCCCAGGATAGACGGGAACGGAGACTCCACGGCACGTGGGCTGCGTTGGGCCCGTTTGGAATGCGTCTACCGGAAGCCCAGCAGGCGGGCCCTCTGCCACAGCTCGGGCACTTTGTCCCCGGTCCTCCTGAGTCAGGCCCACGGGCTGCAGGTGGGCACAGGGCAGGCCTGTGAGAAGCGCTGCTGCCCGCCCCGCTCAACCACAGCTGGCTGACATCGGAGGCGGCGGCACAGGGAGCTGTGGCCTCCCTGGGAGCCCCCAGGTCAGAGGCTGCCTGAAAGGAACACACCAGAGCTCTTTTGCAAAGAATTCTATTCTCATTGATTAGGAACGACTGGCTACCTAATAGGGAGTCTTAAAGGCGTCAGGATGCACCATAAAAGAAATTCTGTGTCTTAGCAGCAGCATCAGAAATTCACCAAGAAGAAAGAGAACTCACTGCAGAAGAAAACATTTGCCATTTGCAGTTATCGAGTTTCAACAGAAAAGGCTACAATTTTTACCCCTCCTACACTTTGTTGTCAGTCCAAAGTAAACTGACCTGGGATACTGGGAAAATTAAAAAATGAAATAATAAGAAAAAGTAGCACCAGCCATGGCTAAAATACACAGGGAACAGAAATGCTGGCTCACATGAGGGGCGGTGGGGGAGGTGCCACTGTGTTCCTCTAACGGTATAAAGGAGACATGTGAAACTTGCATAACGTAAATAAAATATATATTAAAAAGCAGTTATGTTCACAAATTGAGTCTCTTGTTTTATTTGTCCTTATTAATCTGGATTTCTTCATTATTGCTGTATTACCTCCCTTAAAAGTGAAACGAATCTGATTTGAAAAATATGTCCCATTTATTTCAAATTTTTTCTAAAATATATATATATATATATATATATATATATATATCTGAAAGGCAGAAAGGGGCACGCTTTTCTATCAGCTGGTTCACACCCTAAGAGCTCATAATGGCCAGGGCTGGGCCAGGCAGAAGCCAAGAGCCAGGGACTCCACGAGGGTAGAAGGGACCCGTGTGGCTGAGCCATCACCTGCTTCCTCCCAGGGTGCCCATGAGCAGGAAGCCGGACGGGGAGAGAGTAGGGGCTGGAACCCAGGCACTCGGATACGGCTTGTGCGAGTCCCGAGCAGCGTCTTAGCCACTGCGCCCAACACTGGTCTCTCTCTCACGGGTTTTAGATGTCTGAAATGAAAATAAAATGGAACACACTCTGCAAAGGGGAGCCCAGGAAGAGTCACGTGACTCATGCTTCCTCCACACACAGGCTCATAGGGCTTGCTGTGTGTGAGTCTTTAGCCAACACGATCTGCTCGTAGTAACAGTCTTCAGTAGCTGTGACTACTCTGCACCCTGAGAGCCGCTGCAGCTTTGAGCTCGTGGTCTCTGTTAAAAGAATGTGTGACGGACTCACTTCCCTGTGCCCTGGGGCTGAGGGTGGCCACCTGCCCCTCACTGGCACAGTCCCTGTACAGGACACCTGGCCTCGCCACGGTCCATTCTTTCTTCTTGCACAGGGAGTGCTTTGCGCAAGTGGCCTTCCGTGGGAGGCCCAGACACCTACTCAGACCAGGCCTGCCCGGGACACAGAAAGTGGTCTTGGTCAGGGCAGGAGGAAGACGGCTGGACCAGGAGACAGAGAACAAACGCAAGCTACACCCATCTTCAGCCGAGCCCTGGGACCAAGCACTGATGGGGGGAGCCTGCGTCAGGGGTACTGCACAGCCAAGCTACTCAAACCCCCAGACAGGCGCCGGGACTCGGTGTACAGTAAGGCGACGGCAACAACTCAGCGACACGGACACCTGGAGACAAGCCGGGAGGCTGGACGCCATCTCACTTGAGAAAGTTCAGGGAAAACGGAACTGAAAGATGAATTTGTTCTGGTGCCACAAACAATGGAAATCCATGCAGACGAGTTTGCGCCCTCCCTGGAAAGCTACTGATTTCTCTGTGCACGATGCTCTCTCCCATTGGTGAGAAAGATGAAAAATGCAGGTGCTTCAAGCTCCGAAGGTGGGTGTATGGGATGGCAAAGGCCCTGCTGAGGCTGACGCAGGCACTGCTCGCTGGACAGGGACGCAGGCCTGGGGAGGGTGGGAACCGACAGGAAGCCCGTTGTGTAGGGTGACAGCTTGGATCCAAGTCAGCAGCACAGACTCCCACGCCCTGCGGGAGAGCACCCTCACGCCCACTGCTCCTCCTTGGGCTCCCAGAGCTCCAGGGCCAGCTGCTGGGCTCTGTCGCACGTGGTTCTGCCCGGCCTGCGGCCTCTTTCTCACGTGTTCGCTGACCTGTGCACCAACCCCCTTCCTTCCCATCCCCAGCGTCTCCCAGCTGGGTCCTCAAGGCTTCCTGCCAATGGCTGATCCCTGCCCCGAAGGCTCCCATGAACAATGCTGCCCTCGATGCACACAGCCCCCCGGGCCTGTGATGTGAAAATCCCCTGCCAGGACCCCTGCATCCCACCTTCCCTTCGGGGCTGGTCTCCTGCAGTGCCCACCTCCCAAGGTGCCTGGCCTCTGCTGCTCGTCCTTTCCAACTGCCCCGCCCACCATCTTTCACATCCACGACAAGTTGTGCCTTCTCCATGCATGGGAGATCTCAAGCCCCTTTGGCCCACAGTCCCGGTTCCATTTATTCATTCGACAAACACTGACTGCAGACCAGGCACTGCTACAGACAGCGTGTCTCGTCCGGTGGCATTTTATTACCCATTCTTGGAGAATTGACCAGAATTTCCGGCGCCAGGAGATGCTGTAAGAACTTTACATCACGAGTGCTGTTCTTTGAGGAAGAGGTGCTGTCTTCAGCCTCAGGTTCTCTCTCCTAGGAGAGAGCCAGGCGCAGATGGTAACGGCTTTCCCAGGCTGTGAACCTAGCAGGTGCCCACAGGATCCACAGGTGTTGCCTAGGTCCAGGAGGCTCTGTCCCACCTGTGGCCCCAACCTCCCTGCCTTCCACTGCCCCATTTCCAACTCTTCCTCTTGTTCCCACGCCACTCCCAGGGTTAACAAATCCTGCATCTCTCATTACACGTGGGCCTGTGGCTGCCAAAAAGCCGTGTGGGTGCCTGGCGTGATCACGACTCGATGTCTGACCCTGCTAAGGAGCTTGCGTCTGATGCACAGGGGCGAACTTCAGCACAGGACACAGGCCCCGAGCTTGACGGCCACACGCTGGCAACGTGCACACCTGACTGGGGGTGACGGTTCAACACAACCATCGTGATAACATTTCCAGCGTGTCATTTTATTTTCCTGTGAAATGGGAAAAGTGTGCCCCAAGCCTAAGAAACGTGGCAGAGGCAGGAAGCCCCACCCTGCATTGCCTGCCTCAGCAGATTCCCGCATGCCTGGGTCCCAGCCACGGAGGCACGGCGGCGGCCAGCCGGCCGGCTGCAAACCACTCGGCTGTTCACGCTGGGCCCAGCAGCCTCGCTAAGTAAATCTGCTCCAGGGGTTCCCTTGGCTGCCTTTTACTTTTATAGGAGTGAAAAATGAATGCAGTGCATTCCCAGCCAGCATGTGCGGGTCTCCACCCAGCAGCTCCTCCCGTCCTCTCCTGAAACCACGGACACTCCCACCCACAGCTTTCCAGCCTGCTGCCCAACTCTGTTTTCTGGGTGGACTGGAAGTGACTGGTCAGCATTTGCCTGCTGTAAGGTGCAATGGGGATATGCTCTGTGACTGCCAAGAATTCCTAACCCGCTTGGGTAACAACACCCCCTTCCCATTCTGTATAATACGTGATGGATGCGGCACCAACTAAGGTATTTATTCTTGCAGGGGGTAAGAAAGCTTTTACTTTTTGTAGCTGTCCAATACCTATCTTAAAAAAAAAAAAAACAGTAATGGGCTGTTCAGAGCAGCTTTGGGCTTCGACAGTAGAGACTTCCCAAATGGACCCACGCCTCCTCCCACTGGCACTCTTGCTACAACAGGTGAGCCAGTATTGGCACAGTGTTGCTAGTTGATGCCCACAAGTCACACAGGGGCTCCCTCTCTGTCTGTGTTGTATGAACCTTCAGGTTTTGCCAAGGTCATAGTGATGTGTGCCCACTGCGATGGTGTCCCACAGAAGTGTTCTTGGTCCTAGAATTTCCCATGCTCCACCTGTGTCCCCTGCTGCCCGCTGCAGCCTTGGCAGCTACAGGCTGTCTTAATGCCTCTGTGGTTCCGACTTTTCTAGAAGGTCAGGTGACCGTGAGCACAGGCTTCTCCAATTGCTTCCTCCACGGCCAACGTGCATTGAAGGTTCCTTGGCACCCAACATGCCCCGCTCGCTCCCAGGCGGTGCTGAGTAATATGCCTCTATGTGGAAGTGCCATCACGCACCTGAGGACACCTTGGTTGCTCCTGGGTTTGGGGCAGCCGGAGGGGCTGGGAAGGGAGGCGTTGCAGGAGACACAGTCGGGGAGCAGAGACAATGGTGGCCATGCTCTTGGGTCTTGCTGTGCAGAGACTAACAGCAGCAGCACACAGATAAATGGAGAAACGGCGTGGCTGTGACACGGGCCGCCCAGCCACCCTCACAGGTGCACAAGGCTGTCCTGTGGCACAAAGGGAGACCAAGGGGCCAGCGGCGCCCCCGGGTTGCCTCCTGGTGGCCGATGCCTGCACTGTCAGGACCCGACTCAGCCTGGGTGGGCCGTGTCTGGGGCCTGGTGGTTAGGGTCCTGCTCTGGTGTCGGGTGGGAAGTAGGAGAGAGGGAGGTTCATCTCCATGGCATTTCAAGAGCTTTCTCCACTCTCACCGCTCTCATCTGGGCCCCGTCCTCTCTCACTTGGGTCTCTGTGATCCCTTCCTGTGCCAGGCTCCCATCTCCAGCCCAGCAGAATCCTGGAACAGCAATGACTGGGCCCTCCCTCGCTCTGAAGCCTGCACTGCCCCCCACTGCCACAGGACAGAGCCCGCCCTTAGCCCAGCATCCACCCTCTCCTGTGACCTGTCTGATCTCACCACGTCCAGTTCTGGAGACAGATCCTGCCCCAGGACCTTTGCTGCTCCCTCTGTCCATAACGACTTCTTACAAAATCACTGCTTCAGAAAAACAGACACGAATCCACGTCGCAGCGTTTTAATAAGGACACTTACGAAAGCATCCGAAATGTGAGTACAGGAGTCATTTCTTAGTACCGGAGTACTTTCAAACAAAACCAGCTACACCAGACCAGAGAGTTCAAGAGCCTTTATCCCAGTAACATGTTAACAAGTAGTGAAACAAGATACTGTACCAAACAGAAAAAGAGCTGCTCATGGTACTAGGTTACTTCACATCAAAATATACATGCCATTCCTATGAAATCTCCAGTGTAACGTAGGGAATTGCATATTGTACATTCAGTGTTGCCACAATTTCCTAGTGTATCCCTAACAGTGTGTGCCTCAACTTTCACACCTGTAAAATGGGCATATTCATAAACTGAGCAGAAGTCTGAACGAGAGTCCAAAAAATTGTTGGATTTCCTTCTAGCTTTAAAATATCTGACACAATTCCTTTTCAGAAACAAAGCAATGTTTAAAAAAAAAAAAAGCTGTTAAAATTCACATCCTGGCAGCCGCATATTACTTTCAGCTCTGTCTCCTTGACTCCACGTTAGGCTGAGCGAGAGTCCAGGGGAGGGGCCGTGGTAGCATCAGAAGCACCCCAATTACTGCTGTTTCTCGTGTTTTTGAGTTCTAGAAGTAATTGATACCCATGACAATTTGGCTCCTGGCTGCAGCCCCAGCCATCGTGGGTCTATGGAAGCAAGGCTGTAGATGGGAGCGCTCGCTCTCCCTTCCCCTCCCCCTGCCCCTCTGCCTCCCCCTCCCCCCTCCCCCTTCTCCTCCTCCTGCCCCTCTGCCTCTCCCCCCTCCCTCTCCAAGAAATAAATAAAAATTAAAGATGAATACATATCCTTTTCTGAAAAGCAGTTAACCACAGGGTCCGACTGGGCCCCCATGGCCTCAGGACCTCTGCTGGGTCAGGGACACCCGGAGACGGACTGCTCAGCCAAAACCAGCCCTGGGTGCACCGCGCTCCTGCCAGCCCAACCAGGAGCACCTGCCCTGCCTCCGGGGGAGGAGGCTCTGCGACATCGACCTTCCTGTTGGCAGGCAGGAAACGCACTCCGCTCCACAGGACGCCAGACGCGCAGCGGGGTGAGCACAACTCCCCCACCTCTGCTCACAGACTCACGACTCACGCAAGGGGCGCGCACTTCCCAAAAGAAGCCTAGGGAGCGTTTTCCGGGGCCTCCTTCTGCCAGTCGCCATGCCGAGCTCTGCGCGGGAATGGCCTTATTTAAGCTGCGAGATGCAGAGCCCCCGAGGTCCAGCTCCGCAGGCAGGAGCACCCCCTGCCCCAGGTGCGGGGCCCCAGCACTGTGGGTGTTAAGGGGGTGATGCAGAGAAACTCGAAGGCAGCAGACACATTCGTGGATGAGTGACCCTACAGAAGCAGCACAGCCGGGTGGCCATCCAGCCCACGGGTTCCCATGCTGCTAAGGCTCAGGGTCCACACAGGAGGGCTGGGTTCGCCGCCTGCCCCTGGCTCCTGGCTGCCATTTCCTGCTAACACAGGCCTTGGGAGCAGGGATGGCCAAGTAGTTCCTGCCATCAGCTTCTCTCTCTCTCTCTCTCTCTCTCTCTCTCTGATAAACAAACAGAAAAATTTAAAATATTTACAGCCCAAAGTGACTCCATCACACCCTGAAATCCTCTTGTGTGTGGGAGTTCAAACTACGCACAGGCCACAGTGGAGCCAGTTCCGGGGTTCAGCTCGGCACCGCTCAGACCGCTCAGGGCTGCAGGAAGAGCACAGAGGCCGGACGCTCCCCGGGGCAGCACTGGGCTGGGCTGTGGGGCTGTCACTGAAACCAGAGTCTTGCTCAGCCCCAGCCCCAGCGGAAAAGCCTGAGACTTGTGTCTCTGATCCTGGCCAGAGCGAGCGCTCACAGGGGTTTAATGAACAGAGGCCCAACCTGGCCAGAACAATCCATCCTGGGCCAGGCGTCCGTCATTCTGGGTCTCACCGTCCCGGGTTCTTCCATGGAGCCAGGCTGGGCAGGAGGGTGGGACACCCGCGAGCAATGTGCCCAGCGGCCCAGGGTGGGGGGAGAAGCCGGAGGAGGTCGTGGACCACAGCATCATAAAAGGAAGAGATGGGGCGGGCGTCCTTTGTATCTGTTCAGCCGCTGCCCAGCCCATGGCACCAGCACCCTGTACGAGTGCCAGCCGGATCAACTCACGCTATTCCACTCCCAATCCAGCTCCCTGCCAATGCGCCTGGGAAGGCAGCAGAAGATGGCCAGGTGCATGGGTCCCTGCCACACATGGAAGACCTGGATGGAGTTCAGGCTCCTGGCTTCAGTTGCTGCCATTTGGGGAGTGAATCAGCGATGGAAGACATATCTGTGTGTGTGTGTGTGTGTGTGTGTGTGTGTGTGTGTGACTCTGTGCATGGCAAATGGATGAACAAAACTTTAGAATTTTTAAAAATTTTTTTTCAAAAGAGTTTTCCCTTGTGGCCAAGCCCTCTCCTGTGTTGAGTCACCCAGACAGACAGGGTGGATGCAAGTGGCCGGTGTGTGCAGCGAGAGCATCAGCATTTGGTTCCGACCCAGCACTGCAAACGGGGCTTGGCACCTCTGCCTTGGGCTGTTCTTGGCACGGCATGTCCATATGAGAGCGAAACACAGGCAATATGTTCTCTGGCGGCGAAAGCCAAGGTGAGGCCATTCTCCAGAAGCGCTCAGCTCCCTGCCTCCAGCCAGGGGTTCCACGCTGGCATGCAAGAACCGATCTCTTGTGGCTGGGTGGGGTGGAGGTGGGAGGAGGCTCTGGCTTGCCTCTCGATTTCTAATGATTCTGCGAAGGCGTGGAAAGAACCCTGGCGTTTGACCACGCGTACACTGTGAGCCGCTGGTCCACTGCACTCCCTATGAAGACGACTGCATGCCAGCCCCAGGTGATGGAATGGGCGACGCACGCCCGTCTCGTGTTTGCCCTGCTTCAGGAGTTCAGCTGCCTTTGCGGCGTTCCTGAAGTCCGCTGAAGAGTCAGTGTCCTGAGTAACGCCCCGCCCAGACCCTCGGTCTCAGGAGAAGTAACCGCAGCGAGGGTGATGAGAGCTGTGGGAGGGACAAGGCGAGGCTGGGCGGCTCGGCGGCACCTGCCCTCCACCATCCTGCAGCCCCTCAGCAGAGGCCAGGTCTCGGGACCAGCACCCAGGAGGCAATCGGGAGCAGCCAGCCCTGAAAACACAGGTGCTGAACACCCTCCCCATTCCTCACCTCTGCTGAAATCAGCTGGGGACTCACACACAGGACGCCATGTTGTCCACCTCCCCCCCACTCCCCAGCTGTCAGGTCTACAAGAGCAAAGGCTCCAGCTTGATCCAGCCAGAGCTGTTGCAGGTAAAGCCACTGCCTGAAATGCAGACATCCCATATGGGCGCGAGTTTGAGTCCTGGCTGCTCCTCTTCCCATCCAGCTCTCTGCTATGGGAAAGCTGCAAAAGATGGTCCAAGTTCTTGAGCCCCCGCACCCACATGGGAGACCTGGAAGAAGCTCCTGGCTCCTGGCTTCGGATCAGCCCAGCTCCAGCTGTTGCGGACATTTGGGGAGCAATGGATGGAAGACCTCTCTCTTTGTCTCTCCCTCTCTCTCTGTAACTCTGCCTCTCGAGTAAATTAATAAATAAATAAAATCTTTTTAAAAAAGAAAAGAATAGGCAAAATAAACAAGAACCAACAAAGACCATAGACAAGTAGAATTTTTAAAAAGATTTATTGATTTATTTGAATGACAGAGTTACATATATAGAGAGAGAGAGACAGAGAGAGAGAGACAGAGACAGAGACAGGGACAGAGAAAGGGAGGACTCGTCCATCCTGTGGTTCACTCCCCAAAGGCCTGCAATGGCCAGGGCTGGTCCAGAATGAAGCCAGGAGCCAGGAGCTCCATCCAGGTCTCCCACGTGGGTGCAGGGGCCCAAAGACTCAGGTCATCGTGCGCTGCTTTCCCAGGCGCATTAGCAGGGAGTTGGATCAGAAACAGAGCATCCGGGATATGAACCAGTGCTCATAGGAGATGCCAGCATTGCAGGCAGTGGCTGGCTTAACCCTGTGTGCTACAACGCCGACCCCAAGAAAATAGAGTTCTTAACCCAGAAAAATTACGAAAGGCTGAGGAGAGTGTAACAGTCACACAAACATGGTGATCGTTCCCGCAAAGCAATTCTCGTGGAGCAGAGCACAGGGCTTCCCAGGAACACGCTCCAAAGACACGGAAGGCACACATAGAAAAGGCACGTGTAGGACCCACCCGACACTCACCGGCAGGAACCCAGAGCGAGCGCAAGAGAGAGGTGGAGCACAGACACCGTGGTACCATGTCCTCCCAGAACCCAGGGAGAGCCAAGGCTCCCAGCTGCAAACCTGCTGAATTCCCAGGAGGGCAATGCCCCAGCCCACACCAGGAGGTCCCTGAGGAGGTGGAGAGGCCCACAGAACAGAGCTGAGAGCTCTCGGGGACAAGGGGAGACCTAGAAGGACCACGGGACTCGGGTGGGAACAAAGCAAACCTAGGATGGCACCAAAGGGGTGGAGGGTGAGCAAGGCTGGCCAGGGGGAAGGAATGGCATGGCCAGGGAGCAGGTTGGAGCTGAGCCGCTCCAGGGCCCCCCGGGGCATTGCCGGCCCCTCAGCCAGCCAATCTCCTGCCGGCTGAGTGCAGTCCTTCGGTGCGGGTGCCCGTGCCCTGAGGTTTAGCGGTGGCCTCCAAAGCTGCCACTTAAAAGGCCCACGGTTTCTGGCTCTCGGCACAAGGGCTGTGAAATGACCGCAGGGAGCCACGGCCCCGTGTCCTAGCCAGCCTCCACCTGTGTTCCCTGGGGGGTGGGGAGTAGACTGCCTGTGGCTGGCGCCTCCCTCACAGGGGAGGGGGGCAGGGAACTAGAGGGCTCCACCACCCGGTGCACCTGCTGTCATGGCGAGTGAGGGCTGAGGCAGCAGAGGGTGTGAGTCACCCGCGTGGGCTACGTGCCCTACCCGCGAAGCCAGCACACACCCCACAGCCTCGGCCGCCGCCCTCACCCCGTGTGGGGCTGGAGGGGCCGTGGCATGCTTGCGGAACCACGCTGTGAACAGCAGAGGTCTCCAGTGGGACGCCCCCTACTGCCGCCTCAAACTCTGCAGAAGCTGCCCGGCCCACCTGCTGCTGTGTGCAGCAAAACCAAGGTCTTCAAGGAAGCGCCCGAGAGCCCCCAGTGGATTCTCCTTCCCAGAAATCAGCCAAGAGGGGCACATCGGCCCGGGTGCCTGCACCCGCCTGTCTGCACGGCGGCTCTTTGTCTCATATAAGCACTGCCAGCGAACACGTGTGTGACTTCAATCGGCACAGCCACCAGCTGGCCCAGCGTGGGGGCACACGGACATGCAGGAAATCGACACTTGGAACACAGACGCCAAGCTTCCCTAGCTCTTGTTGACCCGCTGAGAGTGGAGCTGCGCCGATTGGCCCCCAAGGGCAATTCTTCCCCTGTCGAGGGTGACCATCACCAAGAAAGACCAGGGGTGCATCCCTTGGGGCGTGGCCTTGTGTAGTCCATGCCAGAGGCCACAGGACATCAGGAGTTATGCCAGAGGGAGCTGGATGTGTGCTCAGACTGTCAAAAGCTACTGGGTGGCCGGCACCGCGGCTCACTAGGCTAATCCTCCACTTGCGGCACCAGCACCCCAGGTTCTAGTCCCAGTCGGGGCACCAGGTTGTGTCCCAGTTGTTCCTCTTCCAGTCCAGCTCTCTGCTGTGGCCCGGGAGGGCAGTGGAGGATGGCCCAAGTCCTTGGGCCCTGTGCCCACATGGGAGACCAGGGAAAGCACCTGGCTCCTGGCTTCGGATCAGCGCGGTGTGCCAGCTGCAGCGGCCATTGTGGGGTGAACCAACGGAAAAGGAAGACCTTTCTCTCTTTCTCTCTCACTGTCCACTCTTCCTGTTCAAAAAAAAAAAAAAACACTACTGGGTGACAGGGGTGGGGGGGCACTCTGGGACCAGGGGCGGGCAGCAGGGTGCAGCCCCCCCGGCTCGCCCAGGCAGGCTGCATTACTGACTGCTTACACCCCTGCAGGACCGGAAACTCCGACGTCGACACAGAATCACTTTTCACCGCTTGGCTGTCCATCCGGCTGCGTCCGGCTGACTGCAGGATTCAGGTGGGAAGGAACGTCCTGACGAAGTGTGCAGAAATGCATTTCCATCGCGCTCTGGGGGAGGGTGTGAAGAGGTCCAAGTTTCTGTTTGTGCAGACTTGAGTCACTTGCTGCCGAAGGTGGGCCTGCATCTGGTGGTCTGCTTGACAAAGTGTCTGGGTGCACCTTCCCCAAGTGAGCTCCCCTGGGCCATGGTCACATCACACGCCGTCCTAAACTGGCCACAGAGGTGAAAGAGGACTGTGTCCCTGTTACCTTCCTGTTGGCTATTATCGTTATAAATTCAGATTTGCAGAACCAGAAAAATATCGTAGGCAGTGCGTACCAAGACAATTTGCACAGGGTCAGTGTGGTGGTGCAGTGGGTTTAGCCGCAGCTCGCAACGCCTGCATCCCGTATGGAAGGGCTGGTTTGAGTCCTGAGCACTCCACTTCCGACCCCTGCCACCCACATGGGAGACCCAGACAGAGTTCCTGGCTCCTGGCTCCTGGCTTGGCCCAGACCCAGCCATTGCAACCATTTGGGGAGTGAACCAGCAGATAGAAGACCTCTCTCTCTCTCTCTCCCTCTCTCTCTGCCTCTCCTCTCTCTGTGTAACCTTGACTTTCAAATAAATAAATAAATCTTAAAAAAAAAAATAAAGGAAGGGTAAAGGCTACCCGGAGCACTGCGGTGACAGTGAGCGAAATGTAGCAAACATGTGCGTGAAGACAGACATGGTTCTACTAAAAAGACACAGAGCCCAGGTTGCGTGTCCTCTGAGCACCGGAAATGGAGCCTGGTGCCTGGCAAACGCGCTCCTTCCTGCCCAGCCCCCTGCAGTTGCCACCTCCTGGACCACCAGGCAACCTGGCTCCCCGTCTTCTGAGCTGCTGCCGCCACCCAGTGTTGTCTCTGTCACAGCGTGGGCCACCCGGCGTCCCACCTTACGAAGGTGAGAAGGCAGGTGCTCTGGATTCACAACCCAGTCACGGCCACCACCGAGGTCGGAGGAGGGGAGAGAAGGAATCAGGAAGCGGAAGTGTTACCACAGCATTGGAGAGGCTGGGCTCCCCAGCAGGTGCACCCCCAGGGGCGCCAGCAGGAACAGGTCTTCTCCGTTGAAAGTCCACAGGCACAAAGCCTTCTTAGCTATCTCATTATTTTCTTTTTTACCGCCAAGAAATTCTTCATTTCATCTGTATCCTGCCCTGTCCGATGGGGTCCCATGCTCGATATCAGCCAGCCTGCCGCTGCGGGCAAGAAGAGGGCCCCACCGTCTAGGAGCCTGAGTTGGGGAGGCACCTCGGCTGCTCTTTTTTTATTTCTCGTGGGACCTGATGTCTTTCATCTCTGGAATTGTTTTCTTCTATTCTGTTCGTATCGTTTTGTTGCTCTGTTTTTAAAAGGTGGAGGTAAGATCTGAAATAGTCATAATTTAAAAAATGCCCATGGAGGGCTGTGTGTTTGGCGCAGTGGTTAAGATGCTACTTGGGTACCTGTATCCGAATGCCTGAGTTTGAGCCCCGGCTGCACCTCCATGTCCAGCTTCCTGCTAGCGCTCACCCTGGGAGGCAGCAGTGATGCCCCAAGTACGGGGGTCCCTGCCACTCACGTGGGGACCCAGACTGAACTCTGGGCTCCTGGCTTTGTGCTGGCCCAGCCCTGGCTGTTGTGGGCATTTAGGGGGTGAACCAGGAGAGAGAAGACCTCTCTCTGTGTCTCTGTATCTCTGTGCCTTTATCTCCTTCCCTCCCTACCTCCCTTTCAGATAAAATGAAAATAAATCAATGAAACTCTTTAAAACTGCCAATTAATTCCACTTGGTTCTCTCCATAATAATCATGACCATGAAAAACTGTGTGGAGCACTTACCTACCAGCCCTTGTGCTAAGCTCAGTGATATCGAACTTTATAAGCTTTGGTCCCTATTATTAAGCGGTGCCCACTTTAGAAGGGGCAGCCCAGGCTGGTGCCATGGCTCACTTGGCTAATCCTCTGCCTGCGGCACCAGCACCCCATGTTCTAGTCCCAGTTGGGGCGCCGGATTATGTCCCAGTTGCTCCTCTTCCAGTCCAGCTCTGCTGTGGCCCAGGAGGGCAGTGGAGGATGGCCCAAGTTCATGGGTCCCTGCACTTGCATGGGAGACCGGGAGGAAGTACCTGGCTCCTGGCTTCGGATCGGCGCAGCACTGGCCATAGCAGCCATTAGGGGAGTGAACCAATGGAAGGAAGACCTTTCTCTCTGTCTCTCTCTCTCATTGTCTAACTCTGCCTGGCAAAAAATAAAAAAAAAGAAGGGGGCAGCCCTATGAGCATCCCATCCCCAAAGATGTGGATGAGACAGCAGCTTAAATATCTCCTAAGCCCTCACCTCCCCTGAGCACCCAGAGCCAGCCGTGCCTTAGTAGGAAACGCGAGACGATGCAGAGACCAGGGTGAAGCCGCTACCCTGCTCATAGCGAACCCACAGCCGTGACTACTAAAGGAGAGGGAGACACTCCCCAGGCAGACACGGCGAAGGAAAGAGCAGAACAGGCCGCGTCAGGTGAACAGGGGTGGGACAGACAGGTGGCAGCCAGGTGTGGGGGTGGGGCTTGGGGAAGGAAGGATCTTCATGCCCAAATGTGGCCCTGAAGGCTGCACTGCACCTGCACTGCTGATAGGTTTCATTTAGAAGATGCCATCTAAAGGTCGTATGAACCAAAACCAGGAAGCCCTAACCCCACCCACTGGGGCCACTTGGGGAGTGAACCAGCAGATGGAACACCTCTCTCTGTCTCTGTGACTCTACCTTTCAAATAAATAAGTATATCTTAAGGAAAGAAAAGGGATGACTCCAGCTTCCAGGCTGGATGAGGGGTGAATGGGGTGACCACCCCCTCGGTGCAGAGTTCAGCAGGAGACAATGGTCTGAGCAGACAAGAGGCCACCTGTGGTTTTGATGAGTCTGAGGTCTATGCCAGGAAGCAGGTGCACCATGCAGGTGAACTTGGGAATACAGAGCTTGGGAATACTGGTATGGTTGTGAGTTCTGTGGCCTCCTATTTGATCCAGACTCAGGGGAGGCACCGCTGAGCACCTGCACGAAGACAGCCAAGGTGCAGAGACAGGAACCCACTCTCTCAGACTGCTCGCTCAGCAGTGAGGGCGGAGGACATGGAAATGCAGAGTCCCAGGCGGGCAGGAAAGCCACCAACCCGCCAGCACTTCCCCTGCGCTTCCCTCGCTTCTCCTGGGCTTTGCAGAGCTTCTGTGCAGGTGCTGGGCTGTCTCAGGGCTCTGCCAGGGGGAGACCTCCCTCTCAGCTGTGTCTGCCTGTGAGTGGCGTTTGCGGGGTGCAGCCCCTGCTGCCCGGGCACTTTCTGGAGACAGCACATGGTGGGAGCAGGTGAGGCTCCCCAGCCCTGTCTGGATTAGGATCCCGCCGCTGGCTCTCGCCCGTGGGTTTTGCACTCTTACCGCGTTTCTCCTTGTGCCTGCTGCGTTTCCCCAAGTCTGGGACCTGGGACGCCAGGGACCACGAGGGTGGGAAGGCACGTCAGTGAAGGACGTGAACCAGGTGCCCTGATGATGCTGTGTTTGTTTCTCTCACAAAAATCATTCGCACTTTTGCAGTCTGATTTTATGCCATAAGAGATATGGGGCAGCTTACAAAAATGTACACATAAGACTAAGAGAAAATAAAACAAATAGATCAGAAAAACTACCAAAGAAGCATGAGGAAGGATAGACAAGACCAACCTGGAAGTGAGGGTAAAACGCCAAAAGGCTAGTGTGAGGAGCTGGCGGTGTGAGGGAGCAGGGGAAGCTGCCCCTTGCACCTGCAATGCCCCGCATGGGCACCAGTGCAAGTCCCAGCTCTCCACCTCCAACACAGCTCCCTGCTGTGGCCTGGGGAAGCAGTGGAGGGTGGCCCAAGTACCTGGGCCCCTGCACCCGCATGGGAGACCAGGAGAAGCACCCTCCTGGCTCAGCCATCTAGGAAGTTAATTGGAAGAGTTTTGTCGCTTCTCTCTCTGTAACTCTGACTTTCAAAATAAACAAACAAATCTTAAAAAAAAAAAAAAAGGAAGGAAAGAGAGAGAGAGAGAAAGAAAAGAAAGAGAGAGAAAAGAGAGAGAGAACGCTATGGTAAGAGCTTCTGGATTTTTAGCAAAGACACAGAAGTTTAACCGCTAGGCTTCTAGAAGTGAGTGAGAAGAGGGACCCACGGATACTTGGGGTGCAAAGTACTTGCTGGACACCAGGGGGCCCAGCAGGGGCCCACACATGCCCTAAACTTTGATTCTTAGCCCCATTCCTGTGTCACGAGCTGAAAAAATAATCTTGACTAAACAGAAAGGAATTGTTTGGGTGACAAAACTTTGAGAACCACTGAAATTAAACTTTATTCCAGAATAATTGAAAACACTTGTAGAGAGGAGAATTATTTAGTTAGTTATTTGAAACGGAGAGAGACAGAGACTCTTTTATCCAGTGGTTCATTCCCCAGATGCTCACAACAGCCAGGCCCAAGCCAAGGGCCAGGAACTCCACCCGGGTCTCCCAACTGGTTGGCAGGAGCCTAGGCACTTGGGCCACCACCTGCTGCCTTCCCAGGCACATCAGCAGGAAGCTGAGTCAGAAGCTGAGCAGCCAGGGGTAGAGCCAGCACTCTGACACGGCATGCCGGAAATGCAGTGCAGCTTAACCACTGCACCACAACACTGGGCTCAGCCAAAAAATCTCTTAAAATGAAACATAAAGAAAAGAGTGATTTAAATTAAGAAATAACATCAGCACATGAGAGATACAGGGCAGGGGAAAAAAAAAAAAAGAAATGTCTCAGGCATTTTCTCCAAATAATAGGTGTGTATCTTTTAATTTCTGGGTCCAGGTTTTCAGTGTGCTTGTGAGATAGCTCGGCGACTACTTAAGTATTATTTTCCCAGTCTGCAATCGAGTCCCATGCATTTATGCGTAGGAAGTGACTCCCATGTTTTACTGAACGTGTAAATACACGGGTAGCTGTTTCCCCCACAAACTCTGACTCCTAGGTCTCACAATAGCCTTCCTCAGCCATGTACTCTGCTAGCCTTCCTCCAAGGCGTATCCGCACGGGTATCAGACACACACGGGAACCCAGCAGTCAGAGTGAGACCCGAGACCAGGAGACCGAGTGGGTGAAAGGTGCCAAGCGCCACCGAAACCTCGCAGCCACGTGGCACGAGAAGGTTGAAATTGGCTGAGTCGGTCAGTGACGGTGCTCCGATTCCGAGAGGGAACAGTGGAGACTTCTGCTCTGAGGAAGGCGTTCAGAAACCAGGCAAGGAGGAGTCGCCGAGAAGTCCACGTGGGTGGGCGCAGCAACAGTGACACGTGTGCGGCCGCGGCAGGGTTCAAGTGCAGACACCCAGCCCCAGTGGCCAGTGATGGGCGGAGGCTCTCACATTATGCAAACACCATCGACAGCCCTATTCACTGCCGGCAGGACTCCACACGCCTAGCACAACCACCGCTGTCACAAGGGAATGTGGAGCCAGTGTCCGACGCGGACTCCCAGACAGCAGGTCAACCGCGCTCAGGACGATGACTTCCTCCCGGCCAGGAGAAGCAGCGTCAGACACACGACTCCAAGCTGTCCGCCACAGCGAGGGCTCCCAGCTGGGAGAGGGAGAGCTACGGACTCATTCCGGGAGACTCTGAGTGAGTGGCCCTGAGCAAGAGACACGGAACACAGCTGCGGCCAACCCATGGCTTCCTTGTCCATGGGGAGCGTCCCAACAGGGTGAAGCTGACAAAAAAAAGGAAAATTCACAAATTCTCTCTATGGAGACTAGAACGCCATCTGATGCCATTTCTGTCTCCAGCACACACCTTTGATATAAAGGAAAACTAGAGATAAAAAGCCCTGGGCTGGGGCTGGAGGCGGCAGAGGTCAGAGAGCACAGGGCCTGGCAGACCACACCCTAGAGTCCCAGGGAACCCACCCAAGGTTAATTCTGGGCAGAGGGGAGATCCAGCGGGTGTTGAGAACTGTCCTCTGGGTGGCGCCCTCCTGTCTCTCCCCAGAGCCAGCACTAGTGAGAAAATCAAAGAAGCAACCCCGAAAGTCTTCATCCTTAGGATTGTTTGGTGATGTTCTGGGTGTAGGAGGCAACACAACCACATGAGGAAGGGGTGAGACAAAACTCGGAAAGAAAAAGTAAAACCACCACTATGCAAATTATGGTACTGACCACAGGACTAGGAAAAACCAGCTGAAAACAGACACTGCATCTCGTCCCATCCTCTTTGTCCTCTCGCCCTGAGCAGTTCAGTGGCTTTGCCAAGAATGAATGGCAGCTGTGGCTGCTCCGTGGACGCCCAGGCAAGGGCGGAACGGGGAGGGCAGAGGCCAAGTCCAGGCAGTTATGAGAGACGAGCTCCACAGAGCAGAGGGCCAAGGAGACACACACGCAGCTGGCCAGTTCCCCACCCTTGGAAAGTGGGTTACAGTCGCGGAACGGGAAAACCGCAGGCTGAACTCAGTGACGCTGGAGCGGAACACAGTGTTGGTATGAATTTTCTTTTTCTTTCATTTTTTTATTTATTCGAAAGTCAGTCAGAGAGAGAGAGAAAGAGAGAGAGAGAGATCTTCCATCTGCTGGTTCACTCTCCAAGATGGCTTCAACAGCCAGGGCTGGGCCGATTGAAACCAGGATCCAGGAGCTTCATCTGGCTCTCCCCCAGGGGAACAGGAGCCCAAACACTCGGGCCATCCTCTGCTGCGTTCCCAGGTGCATTAGCAGGAGGCTGGGTGGGACGTGGAGCAGCCGGAACACTAACTGGTCCCACATAGGATGCTGGCATCACGGGCAGTGGCTTTACCCACTACACGACACCGGCCCCGGATTTCAGATTTTGAACATAGACACATGCAGGAAAAATGCCGCCGTTGAGGCTTCTGTGCATGCAGGTTTGTCTCTGCACATGAATAGAGCCAGAGGTCAAGGCTGAGAGGACAGCAGACGCCGAAGCCACCTGGACGAGCGTCCCACCGGCCCAATCGGAGGCAATGTGGGCTTCAAAATGAATCACGGAAACTGTGCGTTATCACCGCCACAGAGACCAGGGAACCACGGGTCCATACAAGGGGGCAGCGGAGAGCTGAGCGGTGAGACGGTGAACACGGCTTCACAGCACCTTCTTCCAGACTCCTCACGGAGCTCCAGGGACAGGCGTGCGCTGCACCGCGGAGAGAACATGCAGGTGCTGCCTCAGACGATCAGAGTGGGCACCACCAGCAGCGGATCAGCACAGCTGCTATCTGCGATATTCCTCCCAACAGGGCACAGCTGGGAGCTAACCACAGACTCACCCGAGGGACAACCAATAAACCCAGAGTTCATTATCTTCCAAAACACCGAAGGCATGGGAGTCCACGCAGACGGGCATTGCTCCAGACCGGAGGAGACCAACAAGACAGAAGCAGGCATGACTGATGCAGCTACATCAGCTACCAGCCCGAGAACGGGGCCGAGGTTGGACGGTGGAGACGTGCCAGCATCACGTTCTTCATTTCGGTAGTTGTATCTGAACGTGCAAGGGAATGCCTTTGTGGGAAACACACTCAGATATTCAGGACAATGGTTCAGGGGAAAAAGCTCTTTCTACTGCACTTGAAATCTCCCCGTACCTTTGAGGTTATCTCAAGCTTTTGAAATTTGTTTATTAAAGTATCCATTATGGGGCCAGTGCCGTGCCTCACTTGGATAATCCTCCACCTGCAGTGCCGGCACACCGGGTTCTAGTCCCGGTTGGGGCACTAGATTCTGTCCCAGTGGCTCCTCTTCCAGTCCAGCTCTGTCCTGTGGCCCAGGAGGGCAGTGGAGGATGGCCCAGGAACTTGGGCCCTGCACCTGCAGGGGAGACCGGGAGGAAGTACCTGGCTCCTGGCTTCGGATTGCCACAGCACGCTGGCCATAGCAGCCGTTTGGGGGTGAACCAACGCAAAGGAAGACCTTTCTCTCTGTCTCTCTGTCTCTCACTGTCTAACTCTGCCTGTCAAAAAAAGAGTATCCATTATGTTCACCATCTATAATTACTACCTTAAAAATATAATGGAAGAAATAACTCCACATATAAGGGCAATAGAAAAAGATAAACATAACTAAGAATAAATGTACAGGAATGGTCAGTTTCTATGAGGAAAACTTGGCACACTTTGATCAGAACACAGAGAGAGAACTTATTTTAATCATATTCCTTTTATATCTTTTGGATTTTTGCCAAGTGCATTTTTTTTATTCAAGGATAAATGGATAAAATCACAATGCAACAGTGCAGCAAAAAAAGTATTTCCAGACCACCAACTGGACCCCATTCATAACCTGACAACGAGACAGGAATTTGCAGTGGGCCTTTGTGAACCCAGCGAAAGACGCCATAAAGAAATCTCTGCTGAGTACGGGGGAGACCCACGGTGCACTGAGATGACTGTGCTGGGGAGACGCAATCCGCTGGAACATGACGGATGGCTCCTCGCGGACCCATGCGCACCTCCAGCCGGAATTCAAGGTCGCCCATGATTCAACGGGTCACTCCCTTCCAGAAACGCGTAAAACACTTTGGATGACCCCCATAAAGCTGTTGGCGTAATGGCTCATGCAACACGTTCTTATCTTCCAGCAAAGACTGAGCATTCCTCACGGGCTGGAACAGTAACTCAGGCCCCCCACCCACGCCAGCGCCTGTGCCTGGCACACCCTTGTGTGGCCGTGAGGTTTGTGCGTTCTCTTCGTAGACCCTTGACCCGAGCTCAGCTCTCGATGTGAAGGTGCCTTGGTGACTAAGACGCGAGTTTTACCAAAGGTGGAGGAAGGGGGCTAAGGTGATAGAATTTGTTGATTCTGGTGCTGAGAGAGAGAACTGAAAAGTTTGCAGCATCAGACCCGGGAGCTGGGAGCTGGACCAGAAGCCACAGCTGAGCGACAGCTCCAAGGAGAATTTGCATAATTTTTGCAAGTTGGCAGGTAGGCATCCCCAGAGCTTTTCTTTATTTATTTCATTATTTTCCCTGTCTACCTATTAAATCCAGACACACCAGGCTTCACTCTGAATGGAAAAAATAAAGAACTACATGTACTCATCGTGTTGACATGGGTTGAGTTTAAGCATATAAAGAATAAAACAGAGAGTGATAACTGACAAGGTAGCAATCAAAGTACAAGTACCCAAGCTACAGTCCAGCCTCCCAGGGTGAGGGGGCGTGAAAAGAACGGGCGCTGGGAACAAAGGGTCCCAAAGGAACATCATGAAGGGAAAAAGCCACAAGTACCCCCAAGTCCTTTGGAACCAGGATTGCAAATCAGGCGCGAGAAGTTCTCAAGAGCATAGACGTGATCTTAGAGAGCAGCTCACACCGCTCGCTCCACGGGGGTGCGCACGAGACGCCCCAGGGCTCCTTGAGATGGAGACAGGGAAAAGGACACTCTGCCACCTGCCCAGGCAGGAGGGGGCTCTGCCCCCAAGGACCCCACCAAGCCCTCTCTGCATGGACAGAGCACCCAGAGTGGCCACTCCTGACTCTGCCCCCTGCTCCTACCTCACACGCCTGGGCTGAGGTGTGTCCTGGAACACCTGCCCGATGCTTGTTGCTGGAAGGAAGACTTGCGTGTGCGCAGAACCTGTTTCCCATCCAGCTGAGGAGCCGGGACTCGCACAGCAGTCAGACCCCACAGGAAGGGGCGGAACGGGAGGACCCAGCGGCCTGGGCCCCAGTGCCGCCACTCTCCCCTTCCCCGGATCTCCGCTCTAACTCCCTTTCTCTGCCATGCCATTCAGTTGTTCAAACCATGAACAACTCGAAGAAAAATTAATGAATTTCACGACTTACAAACAGGCTGCCGGCCACGATTTGAAGCCACTGGCAGAGTGCAGTCCACGGTGTTATGGAACTGGGGTTGCTAAAGATGCCACACATGTTTTGGGGGTGACAGACCAAAGTTTTGTCAAAGTTAACTAAGGAATGGGTTGCGCTAACAAAAGTTTAAAATCTTTCTGTAAAAACACCGATAATTGGAAGAAAAGCTCCGTAGTTCCTGGCCGCCCAAAGAAGGCGCACTGAGAGATGACAAGGAGATAAGAGCAAGGGGCCTGGGGACGCAGGACAGGCCGTCCACAGAGAGACCGTGCACACTGAAGGTGAGCACAGGACTCTGCGGAAATCCACGTAACTGGAACGCGACCAGGCACCCGCGGCTGAGTTTGTAAATGTGACCAAAGTGGGATTCGTAGAGTTCTGTCTTTGTCATTGTTCAACTCATTTAATGAGCAAGCAATCCTCTTCCTCAAAAACATGACAGAGTTTGTCAAGAAAACGGAAGCATTTTTTCTCAAAAATCAACCACGCGGTAAACCACTGTCTGAAACAGATGGCTTTACCCTTACATTTTCGGTCATGTCCGAAACATCACCTGAACCCGTCCACTGCATGGTTAATAATTCTCAGACAACGCCAAATAATACCAATTAGTGTAGAGTTGGAGACTTCACCCTACATCGCTATTGCTAGCCACCGCAGGCAGTGTGGAGCCTCGCATCAATGCAAACACACCTGGTTTCCTCCATACGCCTCTGACAAGTGACAACTTCCAGAGACTCCGTCTCTATCTCATCTAAACAGTGGCCTCCTCTCAAACGGCTCCTCCAAGGGCAGCGTGGACCAGCGTGAGGCCGGCTCCCACTGCCCCAGCATCGACTGAGACGTGAGGGAAGGAGGCAGCCAGACATGACTGCCAGGACCTCGCCACACCGCCCAGCGCCCGCCTCAGGCTTCCTGGAGGAGGCAGAAACGCAGCGTCCCAAGGATGCTTCTACTCTCCACGAGAGACCCGGAGGACAGCAGGGTTCCAGGGGCGCAGAGGGCGCCAGCGGGTGCAAAAGGCAGCATCCGTGCAGCCGACTGCAGGCACCGTGAGCGGAGCAGAGGCAGGAGCACAAGACCCCAGCACTCCGCCGGGCGCCTTCCCCCTGCGGTGACGCAGCCTCGCTGGTCCTGGCTCTGCACCAGTGCCGCAGGGGAGCAGCCCCCTTCATCCCCCTGGACAGTGTAAGAAGCTGCCACATGCAAGGAGAGACAGCAACAGGGACCTGGCGGGCGACAGGGCTGGCTGCTGCGCCTGTCCGCCCAGTCTTGCCGGCCAGTTCTTCCTAAATGAACGAGGCTCTTTCTTGGCTGCTCGGGGCTGCCTTTCATCCTGGGGTCTGGGAGAATGGGGAGGGGGGAGAAGGAGCCCAGTTCCAAGCCCCAGAGGTCTTATCTGCTGTGACCCCCACCCCAGGACACAGTCAGCACTGGGCCTGGAGGGAGGCCCCAGTGGGAGGGGTTCTGCCATCCGTTCACACAGTCGTTCGGCAACTCCCCACAGAGCAGGGAGCGTCAGCAGGGCTTGCTGCTGACTGCGGAGGCGAGCTGGGCGAAAGACCTAGGAGACCGTCGTCAGCACGTCCCCGCGTGGCCAGCAAGATGTGGCCTGTTCTTGCAGTATCCCCAGCACTAACACAGGTCAGGCCCATGGGCAGACCTCAGGGTGTCTGATCGACAGAATGGAACGGGATAGATTCACACGGGCAAAGGAGTCCTGGGTAAGCTTCGCTGATTCTCTTTCTTCCGTTGAAAGCCTGAAGTCGAAAAGCCTGAGTTCAGTGGCGTGGCCGTCCCCAGCATCGCTCTCGTGGACTTCATGAATCCCTGCGACTGACAGCATTCCAGCTCCCCCATGCCCCATGCGTTGCTTTGCACTATGCTCCACGCAGGCACACAGCAATGATCCCAGACGTCTGACAATCAGAGCAAATACTGCGGGCAACACCCAAGAAGAGAGCCTGATGCTGAGTAGAGGGGCGTCTGGGCTACAGCGCTATGTTGCCAGTTAATTACAGATTTGTCTAGGGTACTGTGACAAATGACTCCTCCCCCTACACGTTAGCGCATTCACGATGAAGCTAAAGAAGTCTCTACAAAGTATTGCTATGTGTGTGTACTAATGACTATCTTATTTAAGATACACAGATGAGTTGGACCCAACCCCAGTGATCTGAGGCAGAGTTGCTGATATCCGTGGAGCCAGAGTGAAACCAGGCCTGTGACAATACCGTATAGTCTTTACCTGAATCTCCAGCCACAGGTGGGATGGTGTTAGAAACAGAAGGCGAGGCAGTCACTGTGCTCAACATGTTGCAATTAATTTCAAATTAAGGCAAAATATGGCTTAAACACAGCTCAATATCAAAGCCTTGCCCTTGAAACATGGAGACTCACCTTGGGTGGCACAGTATCACGGCCTGGAGACACCCAAAGCCAAGATTTCTAGAAACACACTGCACTGGAGTCTGCAGGGCTCCCCAGGCTCTGGCGGCTACTCCCATGCACACACACCAGGTCTACACCACCTCAACCCAGATGCCACTGCCAACTTCTACCGATGTGACAGACCCACCAAAGCCCTAGAGTCACACGGGCAGGTGTCAGCACACAGCAGTCGCCCCTGGACCCTCAGGTCCTTACCAGCCTCATGCTGGGCAGGGGCACAGATGTGGCACTGGCTGTGGCTAGCAGGTGCAGCTGGAGGGAGGGGCCATGTGTGTTGGCCACGGCTGGTGTGGATTGCACTCCCCACTGGCACCAAGGGAGCAGTTCGTGATCTCACTCCCCGGCTGGCCTAGGTGCGGGTAGAAGAGTTGGAGCACAGTGTTTCCACTTCCCTCTCATCCTTCCACCCAGGCATCGCGACTCAAAGTCAAGTCCTCGGGGAGACACCACCACAAATGTGTGACGCTCTCCACGTTTAATCTCAGCGCACATTTCCTTCATAAGAGAAGAACTCCTGCAGAGCAGCTCAGTGCGAATGCTCCTTCCGTGAACGCTCCTGTCACGGCTTCTACTGAGCAGGAGGCTCAGCTGGGACGTGCTCACCCTTTCCGGCACCAAGAAGTCACTGGGTGCCCACTGTGCGCCCTGCACAAGCCCAGGGAGAACAAAACCGTGAGCAGGACAGGGGTTGGCAGTCCCCAAAGTCAGAGAGGAACTCAGCAGTCAGACCCCCGCTGCCCGAAACAGGTTTACACTCTATCGAAAAAACTGGAATATCTAAATAGATAAAATGTATGAATGTCATAACAGCCGGCATTGTGGCGTAGCAGTTAAAGCCACCACCTGCAGTGCCGGCATCCCATATGGGCTCTGGTTCGAGTCCTGACTGCTCCACTTCAGATCCAGCTCTCTGTTGTGGCTGGGAAAACAGTAGAAGATGGTCCAAGTCCTTGGGCTCCTGCACCCGCATGGGAGACCTGGAAGAAGCTCCTGGCTCCTGGCTTCGGATCGGCCCAGCTCCAGCTGTTGCGGCCGACTGGGGAGTGAACCATCAGATGGAGGACCTCTCCCTCTCTGTCTCTCTCTCTCTCTGTCTCTCCTTCTCTCTCTGTGTAACTCTAACATTCAAATAAATAAATAAATCTTTAAAAAAAGTCATAACAGACATCGTGGTTTTGTGAGAATTCACATCAATATATTATCAATTATAGTTTTATAGTTTTCATGGTTGTCCTCAGGAAGAATACCAGTATCCTACTTTAATATAACACACATTTTCTGGGCCACCATGTGGTGCCGTGGGTTAAATCGCCACCTGTGATGCTGGCATCCCGCAAGAGCACCAGTTCGAGTCTCGGCTGTTCCACTTCAGATCCAGCTCCCTGCAAATGTACCTGGGAAACAGCAGAGGCGGCCCAAGTTCTTAGGGCCCTGCCACCGGGCAACTTGGCACAGGCCAGGCGGGTGGGCAGACCACAGGGCACGTCTGATCAGCACAATGGAACGCGATAGAAATACGTGGCAGAAGGGGCCCTGGATAACATTCGCTTGGGAGACCCAGAAGAGTTCCAAGTTCCAGCCTGCTCCAGCCCTGGCCACTGCAGCCATTTGGGAAATGAACCAGTAGATGGAAGATCTCTGTGTGTGTGCCTCTCACACTCTCTCTGTCACTCTTTCAAATAAATAAATCTTTTTTTAAAAAAAAGTCTTTTAAGATCTTTTTAAAAATTTTTAAATTTTTTTAAAAAAATTTTATTTTAAAATAACACAATCCTTTCTCTGTCATACTTAAATTCCTTCAGTGTGTGCTCTGCAGTGAGATCACAGGCCTGTGGCCATTATTCAACACAACACTGTTCTTCCCAACAGCTACTGTAAACAGAGAAAGAAAACCAGTCCCATAGACCCTAAGCTCAACCACAGGGCTGGGCACCTGCATCAGCCACCATGTCTGTTGTTGACCAGTTCACACCACTGGCTCCAGGAATACGCTCTCATTTACCAAACACCCCAAAGTGTGGAGTCCAGGCTGACGACCACGTGGGATGACCCAGCCTTCAGTGGAGTTGAAACGGCTATTATCACTTCGACCCAGCAACTCTGTCTAGGAATTTACCAACATATAAATCCACACACGTGTTCAGAAAGTGCCTTGTGGTTGCTTATTACAACATTATCTTCAAAAGCCAAAGACTGGTATCTTGACTCCCATTCTGCAGGAGCTTAATTAACTTAGTTACGGTATGCTGCACAATAAGACACTATACAGATAATGAAAATAAAGCAGAACTATATATGCTGATGAATTTCCAATACCAATAAGTAAGTCATCAAAGCAAAGTGCAGGAGGCTAGTGTGCACAGGGCACTTGTCTTCATGGAAGAGTGAGGTGTTAAATGCACACTCACGTGCCCACAGGAGGTTCTGGTCAATGGCAAATGGCACGCATTCCAGGGGTCTCATAAGATTACACTGGAGCTGAAAACTCCTACTGCGGGGACACACAGCATGGCAACATCTGTCTTCAGCAAACCGACTGTGCAACAGAGGATGACCCGGCGCCTGGCTCCCTGCCACCCACGTGGGAGATCAGGATGGAGTCTGGCCCCTGGTGTTGTGGCCATCTGGGGAGTGGGCCAGCAGTTGGAAGTTCTCTCTCTCTCTCTCTCTCTCTCTCTGTGTGTGTGTGTGTGTGTGTGTGTGCGCACCGGCATTGTGATGCAGGTTAAACCTCCACCTGCACTGCCAGCTTCCCTTGTCACAGTGCCAGTTCCAGCACTGGCTGCTCTGCACTTCCGATCCAGTTTCTTGCTAATGCACTTGGAAGGCAGCAGACCATGGCCCAAACGCTTGGGGCACGGCCACCACGTGGGAGTCCTCAGGGGATTTCCTGGCTCCTGGCTGCAGCCTGGCCCAGCCCCAGCTGATGGAAGATCTCTCTCTCTCTCTCTCTCTCTCTCTCTCTCTCTCTCTCTCTCTCTTTCTCTCTCTTTCTCTCTGTCATGTGCACACACACAGAGTCTTTCAAATAATCGCATAAATCTTTTTTTTAAGTGCAGAACACTTTTACACTTTTACAGTGCAGAACACATCTGATAATGATAATAAAATGTTACATTACTAATTTATATAGTTGCTATGCCACAGTAAACTTTTTGCCATTACCATAGAGCGTACCTTTACTTATAAAAAAGTCCACTGTCAAGGCATGTGCCATGCTGTGCGCACAGCAGCCTCCTACATCTCCTGTCACTGGCATCCAGGGGCCACATGAAACGATGGACACAGCATCTGGGCTGTGTGACTCACGCCACGATGTTCACACAACATGGCACAACCACGCAGCTGTCAGAACACAGCCTGTCATTAAGCCACAAACGACTGTGCAAACTTCTATATGCATAGACTGCTCCTGGTTGGCTACATAGGAACTTTGCAAGATTGGTGCCCTTTGGGGAAGATAACTGTATGTGCATCTCATCTGTGCGTGTGCATTCTGTCTCTGTCTCTGACTTTCCAGTAACTCTTTTTGAAAAGGAGGTTGAGGGGCCAGTGCTGTGCACAGCAAGTAATACCACCTACAGTACTGGTATCCCAAATGGGTACCGGTTCAAATCCCAGTTGCTCCACTTTTGATCCCACTCCCTGCTAATATGTCTGGGAAAGCAGTGGAAGATGGCCCAATTACTTGGGCCCCTGCAGTCTGGAAGAAGCTCCTGGCTCCTGGCTACGGATCGACCCAGTTCCAGCCATTGCAACCAGCGGATGGAAGACCTCTCTCTCTCTCTGTAATTCTGCCTCTCAAATAAATAAATAACTCTTTTTAAAAAGGGGCGGAGTTTTATGCTTGACCAGGGGTTGAGATGTCACTCGAGACACCTATATTCAATAACAGAGAGCCTGGGTTTAAATCTCTGCTTGGCTTCTAGGTCTTAACTTCCTGCCATCACACCCTGAGATATAGCAGATAGAGTGCTTGAGTCGCTGCCACCCTCCTGGGAGACCCAGACTGAGTTCCAAGCTCCTGACTTCATCCTGGCCCATTGTGGCTGTTGCAAGCATCTGGAGAGTGAACCAGCAGATGGAAGATCTCTCTCTCTCTCTCTCTCTCTCTCTCTCTCTCTCTCTCTCTCCCCTCTCTGCCTTTCCAATAATGTCTCTTTTTTTGACAGGTAGAGTTATAGACAGTGAGAGAGAGAGACAGAAAGAAAAGTCTTCCTTCCTTTGGTTCACTCCCCAAATGGCCGCCACGGCTGGCGCTGTGCTGATCTGAAGCCAGGAGCCAGGTGCTTCTTCCTGGTCTCCCATGTGGGTGCAGGGACCCAAGCACCTGGGCCATCCTCCACTCTCCTCCCGGGCCACAGAAGAGAGCTGGACTGGAAGAGGGGCAGCCGGGACTAGAACCCGGCTCCCATATGGGATGCTGGTGCCGCATGCGGAGGATTAACCTAGTGTGCCACAGCGCCAGCCCCCCAATAATGTTTTTAAAAAATAAATATTACATATGTGTAAAATACATATGCACATTTATGTAAAATATATGCTGTTATGCTATTGCATTGCACTATCTTATATTTATCAAGGATGAAAAGAAAAAATCAAAGCACTGCTAACAACCGTTTCAGGTCCCAAGTGGAGCAGTTGTCTTATTAAAAGCGCTCCTCTATCCAACAAGGGGAGGGAGATTCCTGCTTCCCTGAGAAGCCAGCGTTGCACTGTATTATTCAGCTGAAGCAGAGATGTGATGGGCAGCAAGGTTGTATAACTATCACCTCTGTTCATCCACTGGCGAGGGGGAGCAGGTGTGCGCCTGGGGCAAGGGAGGCTGGGACAGGATCGCAGACGTCGGCTGTTCTGCGGTGGGTCAAAGGCACCCTAGGTTCTTGTGCTGTGGTGCTCAGAGCTTCTGCGGGCTCTGCAGAGAAGCCCTGCTTTTCAGGTTCTCCGGTGTTTAGGTAACTCCCCCCGCCCCGAGCCTTTCCAGGTGAACATGAGGTCCCTTGTGAGTCACGTATAGAACGGGGTTGTGGCTCATCCATTCTTCATACAGTAGTGATCAATGTTGTAGGACTTCGACCATCGACACCATCTTACTCAACTTTGTAATCTCACAGCCGAGGACACAGGGTGCCTTTGTCTCCTCACATAAATAATTTCCTTTCTGGATGGAACCAAACAGGGGACGAGACCCACGGCTTCCGTTCCAGCCCACATTCCTGTCCCGATTCTTCCCAACTCACCTCTTCCCCCCCATCTCCCTAGGCTCTCCCCATGGCAGGGGCCTTTCTGATGTGGAGTGTGGAACACAAGAGACACAAACACCCCCCGCCCCCCCCCCAAAAAAAAAGCAATCTGAGATGAAATCCTCCTGGCACGGAACTCTGGGACCACGCTGGTCTGCTTTCTTTAAGACTGATCTCTCCCCCAGGACCAGATCAGCTCCTTAATATCAATGATTACAAATCACCCGGAAGAGGTTTTCCATTTGACATAAAAACTAGTCGTCTGATGAACTCCACTAAAAGCCTTCATCTGTAGGGAAGCTGGGTCTGGCCGACATTAGGGGCCCATGTAGATGCAGGTCAGTTTCTGAGGCAGAGAATAGATACAACTCAGGTGCAGGCTCTCCCCACTAATGACACGGGAAAGCCACAAAACCCAAGTGCCAGTCTGAAACGGGAGAGCGGCACGCTTATAGGAAACCGTGTGTTTGCTTCGGTCGTTGGTTCACTGGGCAACAGAACAGCCACCCATAAATGGCTTCACTGTGGCTCAAGATATCCAAGGAATGAGAACCGGAGTGGCTCACATCCAGACCCCTCTGCCGGAGGCCCCAGGTTACGTGATTCACACATCACTGCGGCAGGAACCCAGGGAGCTGGGCTGGAGAGCATCTCCTCCAATTTCATCCAAAGTAGAAACTGCTTATTTTTAAAACACTAATGAGACTAACTTAATGTAATAATATATAGTTGGCATAATTTCACCTCCAGAGACCATCTTAATGGAAATGGGGGTTCAAACCAGAAGACAAAACAATAAAGAATGATGAGGGAGGAGGAGGGGATGGGGGAGTGGAGCAGGAGTTCAGAGAATCTACCTGGGCTAACAGAACAGGTTTCTAACCACAGAGTAACCGCGGGACAGCCAGGGTTGATAATGAACCTCGGTGAAGAAGAACAGATGAGATACCTTGCGATTAAGGGGGTTTCTAAGTAAACAGTAATTGTCAGAAAGAGACGACTATGAAAAGAATGTACAAAGAATTGGAAGTATCTTACAAGATTACCAAGCGCAGTTACTCAGTATTTGCCCTGCCCCTCCCATCCCGTCATTCTCACAGCGAGATGAGTATTGGAGCACATGGCAGATCTGAGTTCAAAGCAATGAAAACAGCAATTAAAGCAGAGGACAAGTTGTGACCAACATGGGCCATTTGCACACCAAAGTTCTCCACGTCAGAGTCCAAACCTTCACTGGTTTCTTATTTTATGCAAATATCCATGCCAGTATAATCTGCACATAGGTCAGGACTGAAGTCAGCTGGAGTCCACCGGAAGGACCATGTTCTCATCACAATTTCACACACACACACACACACACACACACGTGTGCACACACATCAAACAGTTGCAATGGACAACCAAAGACATGTTTAGCCCGGGCAAGGGTAATGCACGCTCCTTTCCTTTCCTCCAGTTAAATAATGCAGGATGGCTCTATCAAGGCCAGGGAGGAAAGAAAAGTCATCCATGTGTGTGCACAATGACCCACTCAGGAGCCTGTCTTCACTCCCAGAAGGAATGTCCTAAAGAGAACCCGTTAACAACACAGGCGCCATTGCAACACAACCACAGGAAATGGCGGAGGCCAGCTGTGCCCGGGGACTGCCTGCACACGGACTGGCGCTGGGGGAGGACACAGAAAGGAGCAATCTGGCTTTGTGGCTGGGTTCAAAGCTCCTTCCACTCTCTACTCCGGCAGCGTCCATGCTTACTGGCTGTTCAAACCCTTAGATCAAACCAGCCTGCCGGGAGGTGGTCTTACAATCGGTGACTACCACTGAAACTCGGGTTCCAGTTTCTTAGTTTAACACACGCTGTAACATCCTTCCAAGGGCTGACATGGACAACCACATCAGCCTTCCAAGTTGTGAGAACTCAAAAGAAGCCACTTCTGGGTTTCAAGGTCAGCAAGACCTTGTCTCTGTTCCTCTGCGTGCATGTTGGCATTTGGTGCAGAGACCCAAAGCGGAAACCAAAAATGGCAGCAAAGTCCTGCAGCGAGGTCGCAGTTCAGTGTCTGAATCATGGCAGCTGCCACACCAAGAGAAGTATGCACTTGACCTCCCCAATTCCCACGTCAAGGACTGCAGTCACGTATGCATATAGTCACACAGGAGACATGTAAACCATGCGCCAGACACATACCAAATACAGCACATACCACACGTAACCGCTGGCAGGCACTCACACCCCATGTCAGCTACATATGACACACGCCATTGATCAGATATGTGGAGCAATGGACAGGCTCTGGTTGCGTGGGCCATGGGCCATGACTCCTGTCTCCCTAGGAAACGCAGAGCAGGTGAGCATGCACACCCTCGCCGGGTTCTGCAGTTACATTCCCAGGCAATGATCAAGGAGCAACTATACTTGCCAAATACAGAGGTACAGTAAAACTTTCAGGCATTGTAAGCACTAAAACAACACCAGCTTGCACAATCGGTCATTTCACAATTACGCTAAGCACTGAATAATATGGATGTGGGTACTTCCTGTTGCCTATTCTGACTGGCAAAATGCCCTGTGCCAAGCATATATCACCAGGGGATGAAGGAACAATTTGCTTCTGGTGGTGCAGGGCATCCATAGCATATTTTTTTAAATAAAAAAACTCTAACAGCCCATATTTCACCAAAAGAATGAAAATGTTTGTGAAAACCCAGTTCTTTCCTGTTAGGACTGCAGCCACGCACGCATTAATTATTGCAACAGTGTTAGATCTACCCAGGTTGCTCTTCACCGTAATAATGACGTCCTTTCCTATAAACGTCATCACTTCTTAACCTGGAGAAGAGGGTCTATTCCTCTCTGGAGCACACTCAGGCCAGAATCAAATGTTGCATTCAGAGCTGATGGATTTGCCAGACCCTTGTGGCGATACCGAGGTATTCCACCAACCATAAAAACACCAACCATACAAACAAAGTCATTTGCAAAACTTGAAGTTCTTACCAAATACCATTTTTTCCAGTAAAATTAACTTCATAAATGCACTGGTTTTTGCTCTAAAATCCTAATGGGGTGAAGAAAGTCAAACCAAGGGCAGTGAGGAGCAGAGCACCTCCGTCGGGGTACGGGCGCAGCACTGTCCTCAGCCATTGCTACCAACACCAAAAACCACTGTCCAGGGACAGCCAGCCCCAGTGCTTTGTTTTCAAAATGCAAGCAAGCCATGCCAAAGGGCCAGAGTGCACCCACAGATCCGTGCTTTCTGAATGGGACTCGGTACCACCCGTGTCATCAAAGGAGAAGGGGTATGGACTCCATCTTGGACACACGAGCCCGTGTCTCCCAGGCTGTACCGGGAGCTGCACCTGCCACCAGCCAAGGCCACGAGCCCAAGGCCAGGCTACAGAAAGACGAGAGCCGAGCCACGCAGGAGAATCCCCGAGCTCCCCACCTTCCTGCCCCCCTGGGTTCGGATTATGCCCCCACATGTCATTTCACCAAATTTTCCACAGCTCGGCCAACCTTGCTGCCAGCCCAGTTTCCTTCGTATGATGACTGCAGCCTGGAAAAGCTTGACTTGTTCATTTGGGCCTACTTCAGCCAAATCCAAGATGCTTTTGGTGAAACAAAACGTGCCTGTCTGGGTTCCTTTTACGTGGAAATCAGATGCCCAAGTAGCACTTGTGTCTCTCAGGGAATTTTCCATCGGCAGGGCTCTCGGCCTGGAGGGACCCAGCTGCTTCCCCCCCCAAGCCCTCCGTGGAGTCCCAGCAGCCAGGGCACTTCCCTCGGACCTCGGCTCCAGCTTGAGGAGGCTTCAGAAAGGCCTGCCGGGCAGGCAGAAGGCTGCACATGACGCAGCCCCGAGCATCCCTGGGCTGGAGGGGCAGGGACGAGGCCCTCCCTGCTGGCCCTCCCAGGGGCCGGCACCGGCACCACCCCCCCCCCCCAATGCAGGAGTCCTGCACACAGACACTCACAGGCTGTGCATGCTGTGCGGAGCACCGTCCACCCTCCAAGGCACAGGACCACGGGGTGGGGGGGGCAGCCAAGCCCATCCCCAGCCAGCACCTCCTGGCCCTACCTCTGCAACCCTTCCTCCCCACAGGGCTTCGAGTTCACCCAGAGCTGGGTCTGCAGCCTGGCCTAGGCAGCTAGTGCCACCCACCCTGAGTCCCCAGAGACACACAAATCGGCTAAGTCTACTCAAGTAGTCTTGCTATGGAAGCCCGGAGGAGGACAAGGCCCAGGCAGAGCACTCCAGGGGAGGGACCTTGGCCCCTCCTCTTCGGCTGCCCCCTCTTCTTCCCCCCCCCTACCTTGCTCCTCGCTGCCGCTGCCCCCAAACCAGGCAGTGGGTTCCTCCTCGGACCGCCGGGATCCTCCTCCACCGCCTCCACCCTCGAGGGCTTTGCGTTTCTTCGACATCTCGGCCCAGGGCTGGGGCTTTGGGGGTTTTCCAGCCCCCCCTCGCCCTCCCCCCTCGGAGAGGAGAGTGAAGGTGGGGTTAAGAGCAGGGGGGTTGGTGAGGTGGAGACTGAGGGGTGGGGCGAAGAGACCAGGGAGGCAGCCTGGAGGAACTGCTTACAGAGGGGAAGGGAATGGCAGGAGGGGGCAGGGACTCGGTGCAGAAATCCTACAGTCGGTTCATCAGTGCAGCCCTCTGTCTAGGGGCTGCTGGCGCCTCTCTCTCTCCCTCTCTCTCTCTCCCCCCTCCCCCTTCCTCTTTTTCCTTCAACTCCAAGGGTGAGCCCAGAGGGGAGGAGAGACCAGAACCCCAGAGAAGCTGCCAGTGCACGGGCAGATTCTGTCCCCAGGCCCGGTCTACTCTGGAAAGAGCTGCGTTCTGGCTGTGTGTGCTGGGGGCGGGGTGCCCCGTGTGCCCTGTCTGGTGGGGAGGGGCGTTGGGGGTCAACGGTACTAAGGGACTGCTAGGGAAACTGTGTGAAATGAAGACAATACAGCGCCGCAGAACGCAGCACCGTGATGTGACGCTGTCAGGTGCGGGGACTCCGGACCTCTTTCTCCCCTATGGCATCAGCAATCAAAGAGGCTGGGAAGGCAGACGCGGCCAGGGGAGGGGGTCCGGTCCCCGCTGAGAAGCGGAGGGCGGCAGGAGAGCAGAGGGAAGTTGGGGCGCACGCGCTGCCCTTGGCCGGGCCGCCTCCGGAGGCACCTGCGGGTCTGGCGCGGTAGCCGCTGCGGTTTGCAGCTGGCGCACAGCCTCGTCCTGAGCCTGGGGCCGGCGCCTCGCGGACCCGGCATTCGCCAGAGGCAGTAGCGGTGCACCCGGGCTGCTGCCGCCCCAGTGCCTCCTCTGCAAACCCTCGCTACTTCTGGCTTTGCAAACTCCGGGTTCCCCTTCCCGGTCCCACTCACCGCCCCTCCCCCAAAACGGAGAGACCACGGACACAGCAAGCCACACGCACACACGCACATTTTATTATTGCCGGAGGGACGAAGGGAAATGATGGCATGTTTTCTTTTTTTTTTTTTAAAGTAGAGAAAAGATTAGAGTTAAGTTTTTTCTGAACCGTCAAGGGTTAAGTAACAGAAAAAAGGAATTGTCAACTTACCCGCCAAAGTGTGCAGAAGCGCATCCCTGTTCTCCGCTGCATGTCTAGTTCAGGAGTGCAGAAGGGGGTGGGGGTGGGACTCCGGGCGCCCGCAGCGAGGAGGGTCCCTGGCAGCAGCGAGAACTGCTCAGAAGTAGTTGCCAAAGGCGCCTGGGGCTGGCCCAAGTTCAGCACCTGTCCGAGACACCGCATCTGTCCACTCAGCGGGGGCATCCCCAGGACCACGGACACTCTGGGTCTCGGCGCTGATCCTCCCGGACAGGGGCGCGCAACCCTGGGCCGCGTGGACGCTCCTCTTTCGTTCCAGTCCAGCCTGGGGTCTCGGAGCACGCGAAGCGCGGACGAAGGCCGGTCCATCTGGGTTCCAGCTCACAGCCGCAGCAACTTCGGACTCACACACCTGCGTGTGGGGCCGCGTGTGCACGCGTGTGCACGCCTGTGCGCCTCGCGTGTGCCCGCGCGCGCTTCGCGTTTGGGGGTGCGACTCTCCTGGCCGCCTGGAACTTGGAGAGTTTTCCTTTAAGCCGCCGCGGCTGCTCGGACCCCCCCCCCCCCCCGCCCGCGTCCAACAGGAGGCGATGACGGATGACGTTTGCAGCCTCGTTGCCAGAACCGTCCCCAGGCTGCCGCTGCTGCTCATTGACAGGAGCAGGCGCTCGGACGTCAGCAGCCGGACCTTCGGCGAGGCCGCTCCCGCAGGGCCGGCTCCCACCCCCGCACCTGCCCGCACGCCCCGGGGGAGGGGGGCTGAAGCCAAAGCCGCCGCCGGGGAGCGCGGAGGGGGCGACTCCGCTCGGCCCGCTTGGTCCCGAGCTCGCGTGTATATAAATAGTGCGGTCTCCAGCCAGACTCGCACCCTCTCCGCACGCCCCCGCCCCTTGTCACTCTGTGCGGGGGTCGCTCCGCCAGGAGGGAGGCAGGGGGCGGGGAGTGGAAACAGACACGGCTTCTGCAGCCTCTCCCCATTCATAGATTCGGTTGGAGTCTTGGGGCCGCAGCTCCGGGAGTCTATGAATGGATGGCTGCGCGCGCGCGCGCGCGCGCGCGGGGACCACCAGGCCCCGTCGGATATGGCCTGCGCTGGGGGCGCCCTTGCCAGATGGGGGCGGTGGGGAGGAGGGGGCAAACGACCACTCTTAGGAGGCCAAAGGTCTACCCTCTCCCGTTCCTGGAGCCCACCCCATGGGGTCTTTTCTGCCTCTGAGATGCTGGAACGCACGCAGAGAGCTGCGCTCACCGCCCCCCCCCCCCCGAACTACCGAGAGCCCGGATGGGGACCCGGACCCACGGCCATTCTGCAGTACAGAGGGTAGCCAGAGAGAGGAGGGTGGCCACGTGGCTCAGAGCAGTGGCTGGCGCCCAGAATGTAACCTCCTCCGCACCCGCGCTCCCGGAGCAGCCAGACCCGAGCTTAGCGGGAGGAGGCGCGGAGTGAGGGTGCGGGGCGCAGCGCCTGTTCCCCCGCTGGGCCCGCTCGCAGGGAATCCGCAGCTTGCGCTGCTGCTGGAGCGCCTGGAGGGCGAGCCCCCCACCCCCCGCGGGACCCCTGCCCCCGGCTGGGCGCGGCTTCTGGTCCTCGCCCAGAATCCCGAAGGACTGGGTTCTGAGGCGTCTTGTACACTGCGGGAGCTTCATAAACGCATCCAGTGGTTTCTAGCTGTGCTCAAGGCACAAACGTCGGCCATGTGAGCCTCAGTGAGACCAGTGCGCTGGCTGGGCACAGCAGACGGCCCGGAGGGGGTGTCTGAGCACCTGAGGCCCTGAGCGGTAGGGAGGAGGCCCGTCTCCTTTTCTGTCTGGCCCTGCCCCAGCAGAGGCCACCTGGCCATCAGATCCCACTCCCGTGCTACCCTAGGGGAGCCGTTGGCAGCTGCCCCCACATTTCCTACCATTCCGTCCCCTTACTACACACACACACACACGTGCATACACACATACATGCTCTTAACAGATGCACACTTATACACATGCATGCACAAACACATATATGCATACATACATGCATACACATGCATATACACATATACATATACACACATGTGTGTGCATATACACATATATGCATGTGTGCATTAACATGCAAAAGTACATGAACACATACATGTTCAGCGCATATATGCATATACATATATGTATATACGTGCATGTATATGTGCATACATGTATGCATATGTACACGAACATGCAAAGGTACATGACACATGCTCAGCGCATACATGCATACACATATGCAGGTGCACATACACACATACGTATACACATATGCACACGTACACATATACATGTGCGCATAGCAAACACGTGCACATACACATGTGTGTGCATACACTTTCATTCATGCATGTGTGTATACATACACAAACACACCTACACATACGCACATACACACACGGTTACACCCTGCCACACCCCTCGTCCCCTGCGCTATGCCCTGATCTCATCTACGGCTGCTGAGGTCCAGGTGGCCTCAGGACTTGGCCTGCAGGCTCTCGGTGGTGTCCGGACACTGATGACTTCTGTTCAGCCTGGACTCCGTCTCTGCGGCAGCTCCTCGTGGGTGTCCGGGGATCTGAAACCGCAGCTGCCCTCACACCCACCGCCGTCTCAGGAGACGGAAACCTCTAGCTCCGTTTGCCCTCAAGCCCAAGCCACCGGCATGACAGTGACCTCTGTGCTCACCCCCATTCCATGTGTCCCCAGGGTCTTCCCCTCCTGGGCCTGCACCCGTCACACTGGGGCTGCTGCTGCCCCCTCCCAGCCCACACCCCTTCACTCCATTGCAGGGAGCAGCCAGGACTGTGCTGTTGAAACCCACGGCACTGCTAAACCCCTCTCAGAGAAGCCCGGGCCCTGAAATGCTCCTGGAAGCTGGGCGTGGGGGTGGGGAGAGGCCCTGCGCCTGTCCCTTGCCTCGATTGCCTCGCTCCTGGGTCCTCAGCTCCACGGCCGTCCCAGAACCCATCTGCACACTGGGGCAGCCCCGATGCCTCTCCATAGTGATCTGCTGCGTGTCGGGAGTATCAGCAGAGCTGTTCCTCCCCACCTGCATCTTCTCCGGATGCCTCCCCAGCCAACACTGGGCGCTATTTCCCATGCACACTGGTCCTTCCCGGGCACACGTGGCTGAAGGGTGAACATGTAACAAAAGCCTTCAGATCACACTCAAGAGTCCAGACAGCATCAGGAAAGTCTTGAGACATTTTGTAAAGGATTTCTATTTACTTGCTTATTTGAAAGGCAGAGCAACACAGAGAGAGGTGGAGATGGAGAGAAAGAGGTCTTCCATCTGCTGGTTCACTCCCCAAATATCCACAACAGTCAGAACTATGCCAGGCCAAAGGCAGGAACCAGGAACTTCATCGGCGTCTCCCACATGGGTGCAGGGGCCCAAGCACTTGGGCCATCTTCTGCTGCTTTCCCATGTGCATTAATAGGGAGCTGCCGGGACTCGAACCAGCACTGTGATACCGGAGGCTAGCATTGCAAGCAGCAGTTCAACCCCATGCACCATAGCACCTTGACCCAAAAGGCCACTTTATTAACACCCATGGATAGAAAAGCTGACATTCTCCCATGGTGTTGGCACAGTCGTCTCTAGCCCGAAAGGAATTTCTAAGTTATGGAAATTGCTTTTAAGTGAGGGCAGGAGACTCGGCAGACCTGAACTAGCATGCCTCAATTTGTGAATGAACGCGCTAGACCTAAAGATTCAGAAGCTAAACACTGTGCATCACTCACGTTTTCAGTGGTAAATAATTTTCAAATTTACAAAGAAGTTGCAATGAAAACCGTACAGAAATACGCAAACACCTGTTGCCAATTCACCTGTTGCTAGCATTTTACTCCCACTTTATGACTTACACACTCATTCCCATTCCATGTCCTAGGAGAGGGAGTTACATACTTGTGGGCCCTTCACTTCTCTGTGTGGTTTCCTAAAACCAAAGGTAATTCCCTACAGGAGCACAGGGCTGTCATCTGTGACCACAATGACGCAGTACCTTGGTCTACCGCCCCCTGCAGTCCGGGACAAAGAATCGCATGTCCTTCCCCACTTGGGAGTCCTTCAGCTTGGACAATCCTTGGACTTCAGATTGGACAACCTTGGCTTCCTTTGAGCCGACATGGACGTTTCTGAAGAGTGCAGAGCATCTTCTCAGTTGTAATGAGCCGTCAGGGCCTGGGTGTGTTGCAGCATGGAACTTAGGCACTGTGCTCTCCAGAAGGGCATCCCTGGGGCCCGCCCTGGCCTCCGTCCCCGTGGCTGCAGGGGACTCTGATCAAGGTGTTGTCTGTGTTCTAACTTTGTTCCACGTGCAGCTGGTCGGTGAGCAGACACGATGGGGAGCAGATACGTGGCTCCTCCTGAAATCAGCACCCACTCAGGGCTCCAGCTCATCAGCATCTGCCACTTAGTGCCTGTGCCGGGGGGGTGAGGGGAACCTTCCCCTCAATTACTCATCAGCCGGTCAGCAGCGTTGCCCACTTTCAGTGGCTAAGAATTCATTCCCTAACACAATGATCCTGCTGCTCACATTTGATCCAGTAAAAGAGCCAGTGAGAGAACTCAGAGTGGGTGCCTGTGCCCCCACAGCCAGCCCCCCACTTCCAGGCACATCCTCACTCTGGCAAAATAGATGTCCCAGGCTCCTCTTAGCCTACCTTGCTTCTGTCAGGGAGCAGACACCTCCCGGGGGAACATAGCTCCTTTTCGTGGAATTAGACACCAAGACCTGTTTCCTGATGTGCTCATTGCTGCTGGGGTGTCACTGCAGCAGTCACATCTAGGCAGTCAAGGCACACACATATGTGCACAAGCACACACACACACTTGTACACAGATGTATCCACACGCACAGGCACGTACACACATAGACGCAAACACACACACAGAGGGCTCACAGGCACACACACATGCAGAGGTACACATACACACACATAGGCACACACACACAGAGGCCCACACACAGGCACACATACATGCAGAGCTACACATACACACACAGAGGTGTACACAGAGGCACGTACACAGGCATACCAACACACATAGATACACACACAGGCACACACACATAGGCTCACACACACATAGGCTCACACACAGGCACACATACATGCAGAGGTACGCATACACACACAGAGGTGTACACAAACAGAGGCACGCACACAGGAACACCAACACACACAGGCACACACACATAGGCTCACACACACATAGGCTCACACACACATAGGCTCACACACACATAGGCACACACAGAGGCCCACACACAGGCACACATACATGCAGAGGTACGCATACACACACAGAGGTGTACACAAACAGAAGCACCCACATAGGCACACACACGCAGAGGTGCACACGAGAGCACACAGGCCTACAGCCACAGGTGCACACACATAGGCTCACAGACACATGGGCACACCCACACAGGCACACACACACACCCACACACATGGACACACACAGGCACACACACATTCAGATGCACACTGTCGATCCTTACACATTTCAGAATGCAGGGGTCTTCATTGCCTCTCCCCATTGCAGCCGTGTGCGTCACTTCCATCACAGTGAGGACTGGGGCTCCAGCACTTGTGTTTGCTGATCCACCTGTGTGACTCGCTGTGAAGCTGGGCGTGTTGAGGCTGCTAGGAGGATGGCAGCCTACCTGTGTAAGAGGGGTTGAACACGAGAACTTGTAGAAAATGCATGTATGTGCAATGGAACAAGGGAAGAAGCCCTGCGAGCAAGCCCAGCCTCCCCTCTGCCCCTCAGCCCGAGGTGCCCTTGCCTGCCCTTATCAGAAAGAGTTCCCTCGGGCCCGCGCTGCGGTGCAGCGGGGAAAGCCGCCGCCCAGGAGGCCGGCATCCCATAGGGGCTCCAGTTGGCGATCCAGCTGCTCCACTTCTCATCAAGCTCCCTGCTGACGCGCCTGGGAAGGCAGTGGGAGATGGCCCAAGTGCTTGGGCCCCTGCAGCACGAGGGAGACCTGGAACAAGCTCCTGGCCCAGCGCTGGCTGCTGTAGCCATCTGGGGAGTGAACCAGTGGATGGAAGAGCTCTCTCTCTCTCTCTGTCTCTGTCTCTCTCTAACCCTTCAAGTTAAATAAATATTAAAAAAAATAAGAGGAATTCTCTGACTTGAGGAACTAAGACAGCTGGCCGACAAGGCTCTAAGCCCTGGACTGAAGGAGCCAGGTGCTCCTCCGAGATAAGAATCCCGAGGGCCAGCTCTGTCCAGAGGGGTTTGTTTAGGGGAATTTCCATGTCCAGAAATCCCCCACCCACACTTTCCCACAAGAGGGAGGCAGGGAGAAGCAACAGCGCACCCGGGCCCACGGCCATAAAGACTCCAGTCTGAGCGCACACAGGCGTAGGAGTTTCTGCGGGAAGACGTTGTGGCCTCGCTCACCACTGTCCTCCGCCTCAGGTCTGGGTTCCTCCATGAGCCGCCAGGACAGGCAGGTGTGCGTTTACTGTCCGAGTTTCCCCCACCACCTGCGGCGCACGGCGCATGCTCTCTCCCATTCACGGCTACTGGCTTCACACCCGGCGGCCGCCGTCTCTGGGTCATGGACCCACACCTGCACCGGCTTGTTCCGGGAGCGGCCCTCCCCCGCGTGTTCAGGGACCATAGCACACACAGCCGGCCTCCTGTGTGGACAGTTAGGTGATTTCCAGTCGTTTCCAGTCACAAAAATGCGGTGGTGAATTACTCTGGGAGTTTACGATTTCATCCTGTGGGCGGGATAACTTAAGGGGAACTTTCTAGAAGCAAGCAGCTGGAGCACAGGGCAGGCACCCAGAGTCTCATCCGAGGCGGGCACGGTCGTCTGAGAACTGCTCCGGTTTGCAACTCGCCCATCGTTGTCCTTTCATAAAGAACCATAAATAAAATGCCCCAAGTGCGAGCAGATGTCCATCAGTGAGGAAGTATTCAATGAGTTCTAAGGAAGTAAGTTGGCTCCCCGAGCTGAAATGACGAGGGTGAGGGACTGCTTCCTCTGAGACCACGCGGAATGCGACGCACGAGGGCACGCGTCTGTGACACCTGCCCACCAGGGTGGCCGCACACATTTCCACCCAGGGTTTGCTTTGGATGTGATAAAACACTCTGGAAAATCAGTCCACTGGAAGCCAACAAGGATATCCTGTTCCTCATCGGATCTGGGGAAATCCTTAATACAACCAAACGTCTGCTTCCTTATCTGTAAAACAGGGATAAAATAGTGTTTTCCATCATTTCCTGATAGGCTTAAGGATCAAACAGTGCATCACTTAAAGGCATAACCATCAACAATCCACTGATCTATATATCTCATCCATCTGGCTGATCATCTGTCTACATATTAATCCTGTTATCTACCTGTCACCTGTCTATCCAGCATGTCTGTCTGTGGCTTGTATGCCTATCATCTTTGAAACATCTCCCTACTGGGACCAGCACTATGGTGGAACAGGTAAAGCCACCACCTACAGTGCCAGCATCCCATATGCCGGTTCAAGTCCCAGCTGCTCCACTTCCAATCCAGCTGTCTGCTATAGCCGGGGAAAACAGTAAAAGATGACCCAGGTCCTTGAGCTCCTGTACCCATATGGGATTCCTGGAACAAGCTCCTGGCTCCTGGCTTTGGATTGGCCCAGCTCTGGCCATTGTGGCCATTTGGGGAGTGAACCAGTAGATGGAAGACATCTCTCTCTCTCTCCCCCCACCTCTTTCTCTCTACCTTTGCCTCTCTGTAACTCTGCCTTTCAAATAATAAATAAATAAATCTTAAAAAAAGAACTCCCTACCAAGATAATGAGGGGAAAGAACTTGAATTTAGGGAACCTGCACGCCTGCTCATGGCTCTCCTCGCCACCTTTAACTCAGGAAAGATTATTCTACCCTGCTGAGTGTTCTCCACCACCTTTATAAAAGGAGAGATCCAAACTCATTCACCTGTGAGTCTCCTTCCAGCTGGGATTCTGAGTCTCCATGCAGCTCCTGTGAGGCTGTCAGTGAGGGCACGGAGAGCCGAGCCAAATTCCACGCCCCCTCTTTGAAGGGCTTCACCAAGAAATAAAGTCTCTGAAAAGGAAACTTGTAACAGAGAACTGGGACAGTGTCTTCAATCGAAGATCACGTTTCCAGCTCGGAGGGGTGGAACCAGACGTTTTTGACTCCGTGGAAAATACTTCATTCTTTTCCTTGCCTCTCCCTGAGAGCTAAAATCATGACTTTGAGTTTAGTTCGCTAGCAAAGGAAGACTGCCCCCCACCGAAAAAAAATAGGAGAAAGGCGGGGAGAGCGGAGGGTCTCAAGGTCCACTCCCCTCACCCATGCTCCGCTCAGGTGACAGAACACCAGAGCATCCGAGGGGCCTGTGGCCCGTGGGGGAAAGCACAGGTGTGGCGGGGCGCCAACCTGCACCTGCACTTCTGAAATTCAGCTTCATTGTGGCTGCAAAGGCCCCATCTGAGGAGCAGCCTCTCCTGGTCTGCGCCGAGCAGGGCAGGGGCAGCCGTGCACTATGCCATGGGCACGCCGCACTCCAGCCCTCGCTCAGCACCACCACCCCTTGCCCCAAACTGTACCCTCTGCTCTGCAATCTTAACCCCTCGGGCCGAGTGCCCAGCGGCTCCCAGGAAAACTGATCACCTCTCCCCTCTCTCCCACATCCCTCTGTCCCCAGATATCCCACCACTCAGTGTCCTGTCACCACCCATGGTGTAACTCAGCGCCCACGACCACAGGCGGCCACCTGGCGTGTCCCTGTCCCAGCCCCAGGGGATGTCTGACTGGCTTCAGAGCATCTAAGAAGTCCCTCAAGGGTGGTCAGTGCAGGCTCCCGCTCGCCGCTCCAGCCTCGTCCTCCTCCCTGGCCCCAAGCTCCTCTCTCTCCAGGCGACCCCCAGCCCCTCGTGCCTCCCCACCCTCACCATGCCCGCCCCTCTGGCCAGCACCCTGCCTCGGCCCTCCCCTGAGCCCTTCTTGGTTTCCAGTCCCGCCTATGCTTCCACCTGGGAGCTCGCATACTCCTTGACCCCTTGGGATGAGGTCAGTAGGCTCGACCAGCCTGCCCAGGCTTGACCCCACTGCCTCACAGCCAGTGGAGGGTGTGAGCGAGGGACCCTCCTCCCTGCCCCCACCGCTGGTTCCCACTCACAGTGGCTGTGGGATCAGCCCACTGATCAGGGGCTCAGTGCAGCCAGAGCCAGCCCCCCAGGGGTGTCTCTCTGTCTCCCCCCCCATACTGGTCCTTTCACAGCAGGACTAGCCACCGAGACCCCAGCGCCTTTTCCTGTACGAGGTATGGGGTGAGGGGAGAGATGGACACCCATCTTTTCCCTGGCATTAGCAGATTGTTCTACCTCCCTCACTGGGACTTTGTCACTGGACTGAGCCTGTCACCTCCCCAGCAGGGAGGGGCTAGCCAGAAAAGGAGACGGAGGTCAGAACTTGGAACTGCCACCAATGGCCCTTCCCCTCCCAACTCGAGCGTGGGTCCAGGCCCCTCTGGTGGGTGCGCAGCAGTCCTCTGCACCTGGCTCCCACCCGTGTGGCCTGACATCCCGGGCGCTTCTGCTTCCACAGCTCCGATGTTCTACTTCAGCATGAAACCGAGGAAGGAATCACACCGATCACGCCCCAATTCAGGGCACCCCAACTTCCTCATGAGATGTCACTTGTTCCGTGTGAGTGACTATAGACTTTGGCCAATGTGTAGGGCAGTCAACAGAGGTGTCACATGCATTTTGACTTCAGAACAGCAAGGGAGATGTTCCAACAGAACCAGTGCTAATGAGTCAGAGGCAGAAGTCAGCTAGGAACAGACACAAAAGCTGTGCTAGGCCAACTTACAAATTGTCCCTTCTTGTGGATAACTAAAGGAAGTGTTTTGTTCAGAGTTAACCTGGACTATGTGTGTTCAACTCTGCACTCTCGGGGAAGAAGTTGGCTTTTTAGTGCCATGGAAGCTGCAGACGGCAGTGAGGCTGTCTGGAAAGCCAGAGCTCCCTGGAACCCTGCAGGGTCTCTGTTACTCATTAAGGTCTCACAGCCCCCGCCCCCCCGTGCTATCTATGAGAACACAAGGGTTTTTCAACATGGAAAATAAGTAAATATGTCACCAAAAGTCGAGATTCAAGACAGTGCTCAACACTCTGCGAGTCTTTGCAGCTCTGGAATTTTCCATGGAGAAATGCTAAAATTTTTGACTAATGTACAAATGAAAGAACACGCTGTCACAGCATGGAACCCATTTATAATTTGATCTCTGATCAAGAATTTTTTTTCAATGACTTCTTTTGGTAACCATAGCAATGGTAAAATAAAACATATACGTGTGCAATGATGCTGTACGGGAACTATTAAGACATGCTTATGCACATATTCAATTTGACAAAGACCCAAGATGGCAGAAACTCCACACAAGCCAGGGAGCAAGGGAACACTTTTAATTCACTTTTTGCTTGCATCTACCAATTTGTCTTAAAAATTTTTAAATACAAGTGGAAAATAACTAATAAAATATTTCAACTGCGAGTGATATAGTGAGTGAAGTTCACCGATGATAGAACAAGGTAAGGAAGCAGACAGAAGGAAGCTCGCAGCCCCAGCGGAGGGCTCTGGCTCCCACCTGGTCTGCGCCGGAACCTGCACTCGGATGTCCAGATAAGCAGGACCCCGTGGCCCAGGGCTGCTCCCAAGATGTGCTTGCTGAGCCGGGCCCACGTGCCGGACGCAGCGCCTCACACACGGGAGCCCAGGCTGGGGAGAAACAGTGTGGACTCTCCCCATGGCGCCGGGGGTGGCTGGGCTCCGGGCAGCAGGGGCAACCACAGCTGGCCAGGGACAGGACACCTGCCACGGAGCTGTGTTGTTGGGGGCGGGGCTGGGACACGGGACAGGAAGAGTCCTTGGAAGTGGCACTTCTGGTGGGGCACCCAAACTCAGGGGGAGGAAGGCGATAAAGGGCCTGCCAGAGGCCAGTGGTGAGACAGACACCCAAGGGCCACCTTGTGATTGGTTCTCAGCAGAAGAAGGGCCTGGCAGGAGAGCGAGAGCCCTTGTGATTGGTCCTCAAGATTAGGTCTATGCCTGTGATTGGTCCTCAGGATTAGGTCTGTGCCTGTGATTGGTCCTCAGGATTAGGTCTATGCCTGTGATTGGTCCTCAGGATTAGGTCTATGCCTGTGATTGGTCCTCAGGATTAGGTCTATGCCTGTGATTGGTCCTCAGGATTAGGTCTATGCCTGTGATTGGTCCTCAGGATTGGGCCTATGCTAAGGCAGCAGGTAGCCATGCACAGGTGGTCAGCAGGAAGATGACAGCTGCTTTCTCTCTTCTCCAGAGTTCTGGAAGTCCCCCCCCCCCCCGCTCTCCCACGCATGCAGTCAGCCCCAAATTCCCTTCGGAAGTCTTTGGGGAGTCACATTCCCGAAGATATAATCATAAGTCATGACACCCCTTTGTGTGATTGACAGAAAGATAAGATTCCCCAAAGGTGTCCGTGTCTCGAGCCCCAGAGCCCGTAGCAAGGTCACCGACACGGCCAAGGGAGCTCAGTGGACGAGGTTAAAGGTGAGCATCCTGAGATGTCAGACCAGCCTAAATTACCCAGAAGGCCTGCCCCGTGGAATCATGGGACTCCTTAAAGGAGGGATTTCCCAGCTGTGGTCAGAGGGGGATGGAGGAAGGGGCCCCAGTCGAGGCACACAGGAGCTGGCTCCAGCTCCTGTAGAGCTGTGTCCCCGGGGGGTCACCCCAGGAGCCCCATCTCAGACCCGTGACTGCAGAGCCCAAAGGTAGATGTGTAGTGAGCTATTACAGCAGTAGTAGAAAACAAAGACACCTGGGTCAGTAGTGACCCACAATGGTCTCCCAAGCAGAACCCCATGATGTTGAAGTGTGGGAGGGGCTCCCGGTAAAACACCATCACGGGGACGAGCCCTGCCGTGCGGGGATGCAGCCCTCTCCCCGCTCAGCCCCACAGGTAGGAGGACCTCTCAGGAGACGTGAGGGCAAGCCAGTCCTGGTGACGTCTGATGTCTCCCCTCGCTCTGCTCCCAAGGGGCCACGGGCTCATTTAAGGCAGGGTGACTGCGGTGGTCGATGCCAGCTGGAGGGTGATGCTCGCCTCGTGGGCAGTTGGAAGAGGAACAACCGTGGCCAAAGTAGCATAGGGGAGACACTCCTGCTGACTGGGTCAGCCTTAGCCCGGTTCAGTACTGCTGCTTCAATTCACAATGCTCTGAAACTCTAGCCTGCACCTGCTCCCAATTTGTTCCCATCACCCCAAACAGCAACTCTGTGTTATCACACGGAGACTCCCCTCTCGCAGGCCTGCAAGCGCCTCCGACTTCCTCTCCCCAAGAACGCAGCTCCACTAGGGAACTAGAGTGAGTGGGGTCGCACAGGACTTCACCCCGCCATGTCCTCCAGGGCCGTTCTCGTCCTGGCACCTGGCAGTGTTCCAAGTCCTCTCCCTGGCCGGTGAGGCCTGCCGTGTAGACGGACCAAATCTTGTTTCATCAGCTGCTGGGCGTCTGGGTGTCCCCACCTCCTGGCTATGCTAACAGAGCTGAGACAAATATTGCTGTGGGAGAACCAGACATGCAGGTGTTTCTTCCAGGGACCGGGGGGGGGGGGGGGGGGGGGGGGGGGGGGGGGG
>CM027390.1:1979759-2002294 GCA_015711505.1 Sylvilagus bachmani | reverse complement strand
TGACCCCAGATCCCCCACCCCCAACCCTTCCTGCCTCGGAGCCCCGCCCAGCACACTGACTTTTCCTCCTGTCCTGCTGATTTTCTAAATAGAAAAATAACCCTGGCTGCTGGCTTTGTCTCTCAGGCCTTGAACTAGGGGCACCTGGCTGGGGGAGGGGGCGCAGGTCTGGTGTAGGCGGGTCTGCAGGGAGCCCCTGGATGGCCACCTCCGCAGGGAGCACCAGCACCGCCTCCCCCTGCCCTGCTCTCCGTCCTCCAGGGACAGAGGTGGGTGCCAGAGAGGAGGGGGTTCTCAGGGCCTTCGGAGGGGGGCACCCCCACAGCGGACTGCGGGAGGCCTGCGAGGAAGGGGTGGCGACTAGGGGGACCCCAAGGGCGCGCGCGGGTCCCGCGGGAGGCGGCAGCGGGGGCGGAGCTGCAGGGGCGCAGGGGCCGCCGTCCCTCGAGCGCCCCTCTTGGTTCCCCCGCGTCCCCCCACTCCCGCCTGCCCGCCCGCGGCTGCTGACGTCAGAGCCGCCTGCGTCAATGCTGCCCGGTGACACACGCGGCTTTTTTTTCCTCCCTCTCCTTTTTCTCAATGAGAGGAGCCTAATGGGATTTTTATTATCAGGCTCATAAATCAGACCGCGGGGCCGTCACGCCCGGCGCGCGCGCGCGCGGCCGAGCAGGGGGATGGGCCGCCGCGCCCTCTGCGGGGGCAGCGCGCGAGAACTGCGGCCCCGCACCCGCGCGCGGGCTCTGCAGGGGCGGCGCGGGCCGGGGTCTGCAGCTGCCGCGGGGCGGCCTACTCCCGCGCCTGCGTTCCCGACGCGGAACCAAAGCCCCGGCGCGACTGCGGATCCGGAGCAATGACGTCAGCAGCGGCCCCGCAGCCCGGAGCGGGGGTGGGGGAGGGCGATGCGGGATGCGCTCTGCGTGGCGCTCGCCCATCGGATTAGAGCCAGACCTGGGCGTCGCTGCGCCGGCTGGGCCAGCAGAAGTCACTAGCCTGGAGCTGGCGCCCCCCGCCCCCAACGCCGACCCCGGCCCAGGATCCCTCAGGAACCCCTTCTTTATGCGCCCAGGATCCCTCAAGAACCCTTCTTTATGCCTGGCAGAGCCGCGGCCACAGAGCCGAGGCGCCACGCTCTAGGCTCTGGGGAGGAGGAGGTCCCAGCTTCCAGACAGAGACGCAGAACATGTGCCACCTCTAGGGACCACTCCCCGGGAGCCGTCACGTGCGCCCGGGGACCTCTACCCAGAGCAGCAAAGGACGTGCAGTGACCGCCTGCCGGCTCTGAAGCCAGTCACCCATGGCTTCCATGCGGCACAAAGCTTCTCCCCGCGCAAGGGCTGGCTGGCTTGTCACGTGCCCAGGCTGGGGCTGCCTCGCTGGCAAAGAACCCTGGAGACCACCGTCGCCTCGTTTTACTGAACTCATGATAATTTTAGCTCCCTTTTCGCAGCCTGTGCTCCCCACACCCCCAGGGCACCCGGGAGCGGATGCAGCAGGATCTGTGCCCCGGAGTCGGGGCGAGCAGGGCAGGAGCTGGAGTCCCAGGCGGAGGCTACTGCAGAGGGCCAGCCGTACGTCCCCGCCCAGCGGGGCCGGGATGGCCGTGTGCAGTCCGGAGCCGAGTTCTCCCCGCACACGCGCTGGCCGGGTGTAAGCGTTTGCTACAGGGGCTAACGTCAGCTCTCACCCGTTAAGCGCGAGGATGTGCATTTTAAGCTGCGATCCTACCTACTGCCCACCTGCCCAGCATCTTTCCACCTGGCAAGAGAGGAAGATTAAGGCAATGCAAGAGGCGGGTGCCCAGTAGGGGCTGAAGCAGGGGATGTGGGAAAGCAAAATGGATAGTGACATCTCCGTGGCTTGCGCGGTCAGGATGTTGCCTCTTGCATTGAACGTGGCACCTGCAGATTTGGGGGTAAACAAAGGAAAGGAAATCGGCATGAAGACATAGTAGGGGCCGGTGCCTCGTGAGACACCACCATCCCTTACTGGAGCACCCGTTCCAATCCAGTTCCCTGCTCACGCACCTGGGAAAGTCACAGAAGATGGCCCCGGTGCGTGGGCCCCTGCTGCCAATGTGGGAGACCGAGATGGAGGTTCTGGCTCCTGGCTTCAGCCTGGCTCCCACTGCAGCCATCTGGGGAGTGAATCAGCACATAGAAGATCTCTGTCTCACCCTCTCACTCTGCCTCTCCCTCCCCCACACTCTGGCTTTCAAATAAATAAAATGAAGTCTTTTTTTAAAAGATGTAATAGCTGTAGGACACTGTTGCAAGCACAACCTCCAGCATCCCATATAAGCCACACTGATCTGAATGATGAAAGTGGATTAAATGCAATGAATATAAAACCTGTATTAAAATGTGAGCTGATGATGGGGCTGCCACTGTGGCATAGCAGGTAAAGCCGCCATCTGCAGTGCCAGCATCCCATATAGGTGCCTGTTTGAGTCCTGGCTGCTCCACTTCCCATCCAGCTCCCTGCTAATGCACCTGGGAAAGCAGCAGAAGGTGGCCCACGTGCTTGGGCCCCTGCACCCACATGGCAGACCCGGAAGCAGCTCCTGGCTCCTGGCTTCCACCTGGCCCAGCCCTGGCTGTTGGGACCATTTGGAGAGTGAACCTGAGGATGGAAGATCTCTCTCTCTCTCTCTCTCTCTCTCTCTCTCTCTCTCTCTCTGTAATTCTGCCTTTCAAATAAATAAATCTTCTTTTTTTCAAATGCGAGTTGATAGACTTCAGTGGAGGTTTGATTTTTTTTTTTAAGTTTTACTTACTTATTTGAAAGGCTGAGTTCCAGAGACTGGGAGAGGCAGGGAGGGCAAGCTTCCATACGATGGTTCACTGGGCAGAGGGTCACAAAGGCAAGAGCTGGGCCGGGCTGAAGCCAGGAACTGCATCCTGGTCACCACGTGGGTTGGGCCGCCACCTGCTACCTTCCCAGGCACATTCAGCAGGGAGCTGGATGGGAAGTGGAGCAGCCCAGAATCAAACAGGTATGAGATTCTGGCTTTGCAGACATTTGCTTAACTCCTAATGCCACAAGACAGGTAGGTCCCTGGAAGATTCCATTTAGTTAGTTAGCACTTGCATAAAATAAGTTTTAACAGTTTCTATTGTAAAGTGAGTTTTTTTAATACCAAATTAGGAGGCTGGCACAAGGGAAGCTACTAGAAAATTATTAGCTCATAATTTGTGCATCCAAAGAAGGAGCAAAATGATGCATTTTGCAAACACACGAAGAAGCAGGTGCCCATGGATGTCAGTGGGGAGAAAGGAGCCCCGGACCTGCGTGGAGGGGAAGAGAAGGGCTTGACAGGCGGAGGTGAGGAGTCCTGCCTCTGACCTTCGCCAAGGACGCGGACGGTGGGAGGCGCTGCCAGCGGCTGCCTGCACCGCAAGGCACCATGCTGAGGCGCAAAGGGGCGGGACCACTCGTAGCTTTGCCCCGACCCAGGGAAAAACCTGAAGGGACTGCTGGCCCCGCATCCGTACGCCTCCCAGGGAGACGTGAGATGCGCGCGATACCCGCCTGTCTCCGCAGGAGGCCTGAGCGGCGTGCGCGCGCGTGCACGGACACGCACGGAAACATGCCTGAGCCCCGGCCCGCACCGCCAGTCTCGGACGCCCCCTGCCAGCAATGGGCCCTGAAATCCTCCGGCGTCCCTTAGGCGCTCCAGGTCCTCCGCGCTGTCATCAGAGCCCTCGGCGAGGGTTGGGAGGGAGCCCGGGAGACATGGAGGTCTGCGCATCAGGGCGCCCGCACCCGGGTCCCGGGCAGATGTGCTGGGGCTGGGACCCGCGCTCTGCCGCCTGGGACCCGCGCTCTGCCGCCCGGGGAAGATTCCAGTTCAGTTCCCCGAAAGGAAGGACTCAGAAGAGAGAGGGAGCCGCAACGGAAACGCGAAAGGGCTTCAAATCCTTTTCCCAGAGAGAGGGTCAGCCCCAGAGCTCCGCGGTGGCCCAGGGGAGCCCCGTGGGCGTGCGGCCGCACTTCACACAGTCCCGCCCCGCTGCGCTCCTTGTCGTTGTCCCGGGTACTGAAGCGAGTGCAGAGCGCAGGCCATGAGCGCAAAGTCTCGGGCCCCTAGCGTCGGCCTTGCACAGAGGCACAGAGGTGTAGAAGCCGCGCAGAGCCTGGCTGTCTGAGGGCTGCCAGGCCCCCCTGTGCCTGGGCGCACCGTGGGTCTCTGCAAGTTGCAATGGGTTCCTCTGCAGAGCTGGTTCTTGGGTCTGGCTGCCCCAGGACTGCTGCTTCTCACAGTGCAGATGCAGCTTGGAAACCGTGGAAGTCTCCAGAAGTGAGGAAACCCCGCGGGAAAGGAGAGTGGACGCCGGCGTGAGAGGACGCCTGCGTGAGTGGACGCCGGTGTGAGAGGACGTCACACTGGCATGAGAGGACACAGACATGAGAGGACATCACACTGGCGTGGGAGGACGCAGACACGAGTGGACACTGACCCAAGTAGACACTGTGCGTTTGTCGGGGTTATCTGACCGGTCTCGGAAGCTGGGAGCGCCACACAACAGAGGCTTCCTCTCAGTTCTGCAGGCTTCGACTCCGCAGTGGGGGTGTCCACAGGGCCTGGCTCCCTCAGAGACACAGGGAGGGTCCTCCCACTCCAGCCAGCCAATGGCGATGTGGCCAACCCGGGCGCTCTGTGCCTGACAGCCGGGCCGCTCCTCTGATGTCACAGCCGGCTGCTCCCTGGATCCGTCTGTAGCTCTGTTCTTCTCCCAAATGACTCCGTCCTGACTCCATCTTCAGAGACCCTGTTTCCAAGAAGGTCACCCTGAGTGGGACCAGGCTTCAGACTTGGTCTTCTCTCCAGAGGATGCCCCTCAGCCCCGGACAGAACCGCTGGGACAGCCGCTGAGTCTGCAGCAGGAAGGGAGGAAGAAGCCGGGCTTTCACACCATGCAGCAGCCGCAGAATTCCGCGCCTGATGGCGTTTGCAGCTTCGAGGAAAACCAGGCCAGCATTCGCAGCCGGGAGGGAGCTCTGAATGGGGCACGTCCGGAAGGTGTGGCCCAGGCAGCCCCCAAGGGCTGAGCCTCTCCTCCCAGCAGCCAAAAAATAAATAAAAAATACCAGGGAGGGCAGGGCTGTGCCGGAAGCTGGGCTGGGACTTCTGTTGGGGACCAGCACCTAGAGCTCTGCTGGCCTTGCCCTCACCCCCATCCTCCGTCTGTGAGCACCAGGTCAGACAGTGAGCAGATTCATGGAGTCTCTCACTGCACCCTGATGTCCAGGTCTCTGTGTCCACACTTCACTGGCCACCAAGATGTGTCTTAGTGTGACAACTTGCAGTACAGCCAGGCTGGCAATCTGCAGCTGAAGTTCACAGGATCCCAGTGTTCAGAAGAGGTTCCTCATGGAACCGCATGTACCCCACAGAACAAGGATGAACCCGGTAGGATGCTGGGCCTCCCAGCTCGGGTCAGAAGTCACCACTTGAGTTTCTTGAGTTTCATGAGTGTATAGGTGAGTTTTATAAAGAGTTTCATCCAAGAGACGGAAAGGACAAATTAAAGAACTAAGGGGTTTATCCACTTGATAAATATGTGGAGTACCCATGACTCCAGTTCAGTTGCAGGGGCAGGGGCACCTCTGCACCTATGGGTGACAGTCGCTGCTGGATGATGGACACGTGACTGAGGACAGCATGTGAGAATCATCATGGTAGGAGGTGAGCTGGGGCTTTGGGAAAAGCAGACGCAGGAAGATGACAGGACAACAGGAGAGCGAGGGCGGGCTTTATCAGGAAGGTGGCGTCACAGTAGCATTGAGACCAGTGAGGAGTTGGTCACGGGGTCCCCGGACAGAGGGAAGAGCCAGTGCAGGAGCTCCCAGGTGAGAGCTGGCCTGGTGCACGGAGCAGAGGCCAGCAGGCAGGGTGAGCAGGAGGCCGTGCAGGCCCTGCCGAGGACTTTGGGCTCCATTCTGAAGGACATGAGGCCACCACGGCTCTGTTGCCTGGAGAAGGGCACACTGGGTCGTGCATCGTATGCGCACCTCTCAGCTACGGGATTGGAAGCAGGAAGACCCGGGAGGAGGCCCGGCAGGAGTGAAGTGGGAGGCGAGGGCTGCACAGAGGGACCGCAGGGCTGGGCGAGATCACATTCTGAAGATGGTTTGAGGACGGCACTGACACTGTCTCGTGGGATATCATGAAGGAGGAGCCAAGCATCATGCCGGAGACGTAAAAGATAAGCCTGGGCGTTTTAGTAGGGAACTGAACAACATGGGAGAAACAGACAGCGTCTGAAAGGGAACCGGAAGCAAATCCTGGAACTGAAACAATGCAATCAGCAAAGCAAGAAGCCAGCAGACGAGTCTCACATTTGGAGCCCGCGGGTGGACCCAGGTAAAGGGAAATGACAGGACAGAGGGTGCATCAGGAGCCATCTGGGAGGCACCCGGGGCACAAGACACGGGGAAGATGTGCTGGAGAGGGGGGAACTGGCTTATCTAGAATCCCAGAGCGACAGAAGTGATCGCACAGAAGGGAGGCAACAGCTGACACTTGCCCAGAACTGAAGAGAGACCCTAAATCGCACAGCCAGGAAGCCCAGTGAGACTCAAGGCAATGAGAACAACGTGCCCACCTGAACGCACCACGGGAAGAGTAAGTAGCCGGGAGAGAAGTAAACGGGTCTCCTCAAAGGAGCGAGAACCTGGCAAGTGAATTCCAAGAAAACGAGGAAGCAGCCTGGAAGACAGAAGACCCACAGGTTCAGTGAAAGCTGGGGAGTGGGAGAACGGCCCCTCGAACGCAGTGAGGCGCGATGCCAGCATTTCCGTGAGGCCGCCACCGGGCCGTCTCGTCACCGCAGAATCCCACTAAAGAATGTCAGGTAGTAGCAGGATAGGCACCCTGATGCACACGTGGGAAAGCATGAAGATTCTGGCAGTCTTAAGACGGGTAATTATTTCTAACACCCAAACCATAGAAGGAAAAAATGGATAATTAGATTTTACCAAAATTAAAAATTAAAACAATTTTTTTTCATGTAATCCTACTAAGAAAATGAGGGGCCAGCATAGTGGCATGGTGAGTTAAGCTACTGCTTGCAACTACAGGATCCTGTAAGGACACCGTTTCACATCCCAGCTGCTCCATTTCTGATCCAGCTCCCTGCTTATGTGCCTGCGAAAGCAGTAGAAGATGGCCCAAGAGCTCGGGCCCCCGCACCCATGAGGGAGACCTGGAAGATGCTCCTGGCTCCTGGATCTGACCTGGCCTGGCTCTGGCCATTGTGGCCACTGGAGGAGAGCACCAGCAGATGGAAGATTTGTCTTCTCTGAACTCTAATTTTCAAGTACAATTTTAAAAATCTGTAAAAGAAGAAGAAGGAAGAGAAGGAAGAAGAAAAAGAAGAAGAAGAAGAGGAGAAAGAAAATGAAAACACATGCCAAAAATTGGTGGAAATGCTTATAAAATATAGATATGACAAAGTACACAATGTATTTTTTTAAAGATTTAGCAGAGAACTGGATGGGAAGTGGAGCAACTGGGACTTGAACCAGTGCCCATATGGGATGCTAGCCCTGCAGGTGGCAGCTTTACCCTTTATGCCACAGAGCCAGCCCAAGACAATGTATTTTTACCCATTTGATAGAAAGAACTTGTACAACTAAATAATAAGTAGGCAAACACCTGAGAGAAAAAATGAGCAATGGATTTGAATGGACTCCACCAAAAAGAAGATATTGAATGATTAACATGTACGTCAAAAGTCAATCAATGTCATTGTGATCCGAACAGTGTAAAATCAGCCCACAGTGGCCGGTGCCATGGCTCACTAGGCTAATCCTCTGCCTGTGGTGCTGGCACACCGGGTTCTAGTCCCAGTCTGGACTCTGAATTCTGTCCCGGTTGCCCCTCTTCCAGGCCAGCTCTCTGCTGTGGCCCGGGAGTGCAGTGGAGGATGGCCCAGGTGCTTGGGCCCTGCATCCACATGGGAGACCAGGAGAGGTGCCTGGCTCCTGACTTCAGATCAGTGCTATGCGCCGGCCACAGCACGCTGGCCGTGGCGGCCAGTGCGGGGGTGAACCAACGGCAAAAGGAGGACCTTTCTCTCTGTCTCTCTCTCTCTCACTGTCCACTCTGCCTGTCAAAAATTTTTTTTAAAAAATCAGCCCACAGTGAAGTCCTACTACACTCATACTGCATATCTACTACCGCAGCTAAAAATCAAAACGGCAGGCAGTACCAAGTACTGGTGAGAGTGCCGAGCAGGCGGAACCTTCATACGAAACATCGGAGCACGCAACACGCAGCCACTTGGAAACCAGCCTATCAGTGTCTTCAACAGCTAAACACAGGTGAGAGACGTGGCCTAGCAGCTCCACTTGTAGGGAAATGAAACTGTGCAACTACACAGAGACTTGGATGTCAACGTTAATAGCAGGGAGCAGTCCAAGTGTGCAGGAGCCAGGAAATGAACTGTGGCAGATCCATTCAATGGAATCTTAACAAAAAGACGCCAGCTACTGATACACATTAAAGCAGGGATACATCTCAGAAACATACAGGGTGAGCATCGCAAATCCAAAATCTAAACCCTGAAATGCTCCTGGGTGACCTCCTGGTGCTCCCCGACTCAGGTGTCCATGAGGGAGTCAGACAACTAGCCCGTTCCTGCGCTGGTCCAGGAGTGACCCTGAGTAAGCCCATCTTCCCTTCTTGAGCTGTTCTCCAGCAAGAACAACTTCTGCTCACACCCAGTGTTAATTGTAGTTACTTTTGTGCACAAGTGTGTGTGTGTGTGTGTGTGCACCTGCATGTGGTCTTTATACATTACAGCCTGTTATACACCCCAGGCTACCATGAGTATCTACTGTTCCATGGAGAGATGGTCTCTGCCATGAGCTTAGGATTCAGCTCCCTAAACTCTAGTTTTATGTTAATGGCTATGGGATTATTGATTGATTAGTTAGGATAGAGGCTGATCCAATTATGGTGTCTGAAGGTGGGGCTATGGGAAGCCATTGGATTGGATTAGGCTGCAGGGATGGAGCCCATAATCGAATCATGGCATTATCAGGAGAGGCGGCAGAGAGGGAGGGTGCGAGCCAGTTCCCAGCCTCTCTGCTGCCTGGCTGGCACGTGAGGTTCCTGCGCACACGCTGCGCCACTGCCCGCCACCACTAGGCGCCAGATTAATGGGACCACCTGGTCTCAGACTGCAAACCTCCAAACTGAGAGCCGGAGCAAGCCTCTGCCCTCCTGAGGAGCTCGCCTATGTTATGTTACCAGTGACCAGGAGCTAAGACAGTGCCCAGCCCCAGGGCTGCATGGAAAGGTCAGAGGTCAGCATGTGCTCAGGTCCAGAGTCGGGGGCAGGGGCTCAGCGCTGGGGACTGCGCTCAGAAGTCTGTCCGAGTGCGAACAGCAAATCAAGAGCTTAAGTAACAGGCAATCTTGTGAAAACGTTCTTCCATATTCAGTCTGCTATACAAAGCATGGAATAAGAGAACTTCAGAGCTTCAGGGGAGCTGTCGGAACTTGATAATTGACAATTATCGCCCTGAAATGACAGGGCTGTGTGACAGGAGTTGGTTGTTGGCCATTCTGCTGGATTCCCCGTCGCTATGTGATGCTTCCAGACGGCCCCAGGAGAGACAGGGTAAGGCAGAGCAGGTGTGGGTTACGAATTGCACGGGCTTAGTCTGCACAGTACGTCAGCGTGTGCGTCTGTTTCCACGGACTCTGCAGCCGTGTGTGGACAAGGGTGAGCAGCAGAGATGCAGCCCTGAGCACATTCATCTTACCGCAGACTCGGAGCCGGATGCTTCCTGCTAGAAATCCGACATTTAATAGGCGATGATGCTCCACCACGCCCTGGTCACGAGAGAAAAGTCCCACGGATGGCAGCAGTGGAGTGTGGGGGGAGGGGTGCAGCTCGGCGTCCCCACAGCTGTGTGCAGGTCACAGCACCCTGGAAGGGCGGATCCCAGCCAGTCGGGAGTCCCACAGCACTCTCATCTGAGGCAAATGTAAAATGAGGACACGGGTGTGTGGAAGTGAGCAAGCGTAACACATCTAGAACTGACAGCTCCTGTGTGCTCCCGTGGGCCCCATCCTCACGACCCTCAACCCCTGCCCAGATGCCTGCGACAGGACCCGTGAGCAACCCAGCCTTTGCAGGGGGGGACATGGCCCTGCGGCCGGAAAAAGCCCCAAGATGCCTCACACCTGTGAGAGCTGAGTGCTCCTGTGTGCCCTGCCCTGGAGGATTGTAGAGCAGCTCCCTCCACACAGAGTGCAGCGAAGCCAAGACCACGGCCCCCTCACCAGCGAGGGGCGCACCTGCCCCTTAGACACTTTACAGACCACAGGCTGCGGTTCTTGTCCTGTGCTGCGAATCCCAGCGTTCTCTCTGCCTGTGCGGTGGGAGCTGGGTGGGGCTCAGCTGCCGGCTACTGTGCAGGGCCCATGAGAACTGGCGTCCCTGGCTGGGGCTGCTGCACGCCCACTTGGAGCCCACAAGGAGGGAATCCCAGAGCCTGCACGTCTCTTGACTGAAGGGTGAATTTTCACAGCCAGGGTACAGACTTGCTGAAATTGACATCAGGAATGGTCTGTGGGCCTGTTCTTCCTAAGTCTCAAATGTGAGTGCCCCGTGGGCATGGTGTCACCCTCTGCACACCTCCTTGATGCTCTCTCCCCTGACTCACAGCCTGTGGATACAGGTGTCGTCCTCACAGCGGCTGGATGTGCTGTCACAGGTGGAGACTCACAAAGCACTGGATACTGGAGCCACTCCATCTTCTGTGGATTTTGAATTTGGAATACCATCAAGAGCTGGCGCTGTTGTGTAGCGGGTTAAGACCATGCCTGAGATGCCGGCATCCCATATGGGTGATGGCTCAGGTCCAGGCTGCTCCACTTCCAGTCCTACGCCCTGCTAATGAGCCTGGGAAACCAGCGAAAGCAAGTGCTTGGCCCCTGCACCCTTGTGGGAGACCTGGAGGAAGCTCCTGGCTCCTGGCTTCTGCCTGACCCAGCCCCAGTCATTGTGGCCACCTGAGGAGTGAGTCGGAGGATGGAAGATCTCTCTCTCTGTCCCACCTTCTCTCTCTTCTCGGTAACTCTGCCTTTCAAAAATATACTTTTAAAAATTAAGGAAAAAAGAAAAAGTTGTCACTAGTTGTATTTTTCAAGACCAGAATTTCATACTTTGCAACACTTTCTATTTTTTAAGGGTCTATATATTTGTTTATGTGCCCTTTGGCCATCTTCTGCTGCCTTCCCAGGCACATTAGCAACCAACTAACCCAATACAAGTGACGTCATGGAACGAACTCATTAACTAACCCAACACAATACAAGTGACATCATGGAACGAACTCATTAACTAACCCGACACGGCTCCTGGGGATGCAGACACGGTGGTGAGTGTCCTCTGCTCTCGTGGGCCCTGTCCCCTCCGTGTGGGTGACATGGTGGCGTCACAGACGCTGCACATAGCTGTGGCATGGGAGACATGGTTCCCAAAACTACAGAACATAACAGGAGGCTCCAAGCTGGTTGTGAGGCTGTGTATTTCATCTGAGTGAGGCTTAGCCCGGTGCAGAAGAGGGGAAATGGTGTCCCAGAGAACTCAGACACAGAAAATTATGCCCGCATTTTTCCACACTCACCTAGATGCTGTCGACAGGCAGCACTCTGGTGGAGCCAGAATGAACACACACAATTGTTAAATGTACGTGAAGACTTGGACTGTTGATCACTGCTGATTTCGCGACATGATGCATTCCCAAATGTTGATGTTTTTATCTAAAATATAAAGTCATGGAAAATAAGCAGCAACACCTCCATGGGTGGTGAGAAATACCGCATGTCTGCAGTGCACCCGAGAGGCCCGGGACTGGAACCTCCGGGAAATCGGCCACCTTCCCCGAGTTGTCCTCACAGTGCAGCTCCCTCAGTGCCCGTGTGGGGGCCAGGTACCTAGAGAAGACGGAGACAGACCTCCAAACAGGGCAAACTCCACCTTGTAGATGAAAGATTAACTCACAGAACAGGGGAGGGAGGAGGCTGAAACATGGTCCCTTGTTCTTCCAGCCACTGGAGGCTTTAACAGTGCTCATCTTTAAGAAATGTGAACACTGTGCCTGTAGCAGGTACAAAAAACTCCACCTCCAGGGAGCCAGGTAGGAAGAGCAGGAGGCTTGTGTCAACCCTGGGAAAGAGTGTGCTTTTCATGAGCAAGTGACTTCCACAGTTCAGTGTGAACACTGCTGCTCTGGGGAGGAGCAGTCCAGGATTCCCACGTGCACGGGAGCGGCTGCGTCAGCTCGTCTTGGTCCTGCTCAGGTGACGAGCAGCTCCCAAATCCGAGTGCACGGACACAGCAGTTCTTCCCTGTTCACGTTTCCTGCTCCTTGCAGAGGCACAAGGTGGTCACTCGCTGTGGTCACTGAGAAGCCAGGCTGACGGAAGCCATCCTGGACGCGTGCGCCCACACAGCCAGACGAGGCTCTGCAGACTTCCTCCTGAAGCATCGCCTGTCAGCGCAGTGCTGGGATTGCACAGTGCAATCCTCCCCAGCATGGCTGCAGAGAGACAGGGAGCTGAGACCTCCACAAGCAAACTAATGAAAACCTCGGAGGCAAACAGAAATATTTTAGCCCTAGCTTCCTTGGCATTTCGTATCATCAGTGTTCTCAATGAAACGTCACTCTTATTCTCTTTTAAAGATTTATTTTATTTATTTGAAAGGCAGAGAGGCAGAGAGAGGGAGAGGGAGAGGGAGAAGGAGAGAGAGAGAGAGAGATCATCCTTCTGCTGGTTCACTCCCCCAAATGGCCATGACCGTGTGGACTGGGCCAAGCCACCCAAGCCAGGAACCCAATCTGGCTCTCCCACCTGGGAGATTTCAATCCTGGGGAAACTGTCTTGTTACACAGCTCTGATGGAAGAGCTAGAAGAGGACAGAGAGAGCAGAGCTGAGGCTCACAGAGGAAAAGTGATTCCAGAAGCCAGAGAGGCTGGGGCTCATGTGCACCTGTCAGATGGCTCTGATGCCGCCTCACTGAGGGCTGGAACTGTCACCAGCAACGCTGACACGGCCTCTGTTTCCACTGGCGGAGGTGAAGCTGGATAACAGCACCATTGTTCATCTCGGTATTAATGGTTGTTTGTGGTACATAGGAAAATGACCCTACAGCTATGCAGAAATACTCAAGTATTAGTGGGGATAGGACAAATCGTTCTCAAAAAAGTCAAGTGGAAAAAGCACTTGACGTCTTCTGAGTTGCAGCTTGGTCTAAGCTGACGTTAATTTTTTTCCAATTAGCTTTTTCTGGTTCAAAATGTTCTTGAAATCCATGCATAGTTTTTCCATGGAACACATTTTCCAGGAACTTTTATTTGTTTCACACAAGATAGGAAATTTTAACTTTTTATCCTTTTATTTTTACTTATACAGAGGAAATAAATTTTGTGTATTTCATCCTTACGGGTATAAGAGCATGGTGCTCCCCACCCTACCTGCTCCTCCTCCCTCACTCCCACCCTTCTTCCTGTCTTACTCTTCTTTTAATTTTTATGAGGACATACTTTCAATTTACTTTGTAATCACAGACTTGACTCCCACTACATAAAGAATTCAACAAGCAGTGAATAGAAAAACCACTGTCCCCCAAGAGTATAGACTAGGGCGTAAACAAAAGTCTTGACACTTTGAGATTAATTTTTTTCTTCAAAAACAGTGTGGGAGCACTAGCGGATCACTGACGCAGTGCACATCTCTCCTTCCTCACACGAGATGCAACGGCCCGGCTCTTCCTGAAAATCGCTCACTGCCTCCACCGGCGAGCGCCCTGGTCCTCACCTGCAGCCCTGGCACAAGGATTCTGAAGTGACTGGGCAGGCGGCGGCCTGGCCTGGATGCTAACGGGCTTCTTGCTGTGCCCCCAGAGGGAAGGGGAATGATCCCCTGTGGGCTGACATCGCTCACGGCAACCCTGCAATGGTGTAGACAGAGGCATCCAATCTTCATCTCTTGGGTCCCAGACCCTGTGCCACACCTGTTGGGGACACAGCACTGTGCTGTCCTCACTAATTAAAGCAGACTCTCAGTAGTGCCAGTGCTCCTCTTTCTTGGCCCTCGTTTTCATTTTTGTAGTCAGCTTCATTGCAGGTAATTTACATGCAATACAATCAGACAGCTTTAAGGGTTGGACTCATTGAGTTTCATCACGATGTAGAATTTCCTATTGCCTCAAGAAGTCCCTTTTGCCAAATTTGAACACTGTGCCCTCCCCCAGACCCGGGCCCCCAACTTGCACTGAGTTCTGTCGCGACAGTTTGGCTTTCTTTGGGATGTCTCGGAAATGGAAGCAGACAGCGTGCAGCCCTTGGGTGCTGGCTTCCTTGACCTAAGCCTGTGCCTGAGGTTCAGCCGCACTGTTGTTGTGTTGGCAATGCGTTCCTTTCCACTCCCTGACAGTGTTCTCCTGGGTGTGTTTGCCCAATTGTTTTGTAACAATCTAGAAACCAGCTACTACAAGACCTCCAGCCTTCAAATGCTTTTCCAAACCTGTCTTGGATAGTCTAAGTCCTTTGCATGTGCAGATGAAGTTTAGAATTGGCTTATCAATTTGTATGAAAAATGTCTGCCAGGAGTTTGATTGGGATGGCATTGAAGACAAGGCCAGTTCAGGGAGAGGGACATCGCAGATGGTTCATGCTCCCTGAGTATGGTGTCTGCATTTATTTCATCTCCAGATGTTCTGACGTGGATTTTGCTAAATCTGTCCTTAAGTACTCAATGGTTCTGGTGTTTTCATAAACAGTACTGTTTAATTTTTTAGTTTCCAGTCAATCAAGATGTCCTCAGAGAGTTTGGGGAGATGCGTGCTCTGAGAACGCACTGCATGCATCCCAACACCAGCTTCCTTTTCTGTTCCCTTTGTCAACAAGCTTTTTGAAGCACCATCATATGCAGAAATATAACTGATCTCTGGGATTATGAACCTGCAACCTTGCTGAAATCATTTAACAGTTATGGCCGCTTCTGCTTAGATTCTTGGAATATTTTCTCTGCAGACAACATGTAATGCGTGAATAAGGTCAGCCTTAATGTTGCTGCTCCAATCTGCATGATTTTACTTCTCTCTCCTTGTGTGTTGAAAAGAAGAGACAATGAGGACCACTGCTCGCTGCAGGTCTCAGGAACAAAGCATCCCTCTTTCACCATCACAGAGGATGGCGTTCACAAAGTGCATGGGAAATGAAATTAAAAGAAGTTATTTTCGTACAAAGTTTTTTGAAATCCATCCATTTGAGGAGGCTACAAAAAGTTTATGAAATACATATTATGCAAAGGCTGTGTACAAACTTCATTTTTTGCACCTAACATAACATCTTTTAATTCCACTTTTTCAAAACCTTTTTGATGTACCCTCTAACAATGCTGGATGTAGAGTCTTTTTGATGTTCTTTATGTGGCATGTTGATAAAATCTACTAAGATGCCTCGTTTTCCAAGAATTTTACTTCTCAAAAGTAAACAGTGAATTTTGCCCATGTGTCTTCTGCATTTATTGAAACCACTGTGAACACAGTGCCCTCCAGCCACTCGTCTTCTTGAGTGACTTTGGGAGCTCAGGCCTTTAAGGAATGTGCCTGTTTCCACTGCACTGGCATATTAGTGCCTGTGGATTAAAGTAGTCACAGTACTCCTTATTATTCTCCCCATAGCTATAGGGTCTTGAGGATAGCCCTCCATCACACCTGATTTCTGTAGATTTTGTCTTCTCTGTTTTATTCTGATCAAGGGGTTATGATTGATGAATTTCACTAAACCTTTCCAATAATGCAGTTGTAGTTTCATTGATTTTCTTTACAGGTTTTCTGTTTTCTAGATCACTGATGTTTCTCTCCTGTTATCAATATTTCTTCCTGATTGCTGAGACCTCATTGGCTCTTCTTTCCTAATTTCTAGGTGTGAAAGCCTAGATGACTGACTTAAGACCATTTTTGGTTTTTTTTAAAATTAAGATTTATTTTATTTATTTGAAATACAGAGTTACAGAGGGAGGTAGAGACAGAGAGAAAGGTCTTCCATCTACTGGTTTACTCCCCAGATGGCTGTAACAGCCAGAGCTGCACTGATCTGAAGCCAGGAGCTTCTTCCTGGTCAGCCGTGTGGGTGCAGGGACCCAAGGACTTGGACCATCTTCCATGGCTTTCCCAGGCACATTAGAAGGGTCTGGATTGGAAGTGGAGCAGCCAAGACTAGAACCAGCACTCATATGGGATGCCAGTGCCGCAGGCTGGGGCTTTAACCCACTGCCCCAAGATTAATATTCTTTTATACTTTAAGCCTTCATATATAAAGTATCTAGGCACGGTTTACCTATAAGCCACAAATGTTGCGACATTGTGTTTTCTGCTTCCATTTTACATTACCAATAACACTTTCCAGTTCTCTTTGTGATTTCTTCTTAACCATAATCATTTACAATGTATTCTTCCGTTTCCACATATTTGGGGGTTTTCTCTATTTTTGTTATCAGTGTCTAGTTTTCTGCTGTTGGGAAGGTGATTACACCTTTATGCTTTAATTCCCTTTTCTGCTCAGACTCACGATATGGACTGGAATGGCTGGCATGTGCTTTGAACACCCACTGCATCAAATTGTGTGATTGCTGCAGAACACGGAATAGCGGCCCCTAATGACAGCCCAGTCCTAATCTCTGGAGCCTGTGGCAGATTTGGAGATGTGGCTACACTAAAGGTCTTGGATTGCAGATTAATGTGAACTGTCTGGGTGAGCCCTGCACGTGATCACAGGGGTCCTTCCAAGAGCGAGGCAGAGGGAAATTGGAAACAGAAGAAGGAAAAGCTGCTTGAAGACTGAGCAGAGGGACTTGAGGTGGCTTCCTGCTGGGCTTGAAGATGACGAAGGGGTCGTGAGTGAGTCGCACGGAGGATGCAGCTTGAAGCAGTGTGAAAGGCGGGGGAATGTGGCCCCCAGAGCTGCAGGGCGTCCCTTCCTGGCTGCTCTTCCTCCCCTGCCTCCCAGCTGATGACCTCCAGAACTGCCTGAGAGTGATCTTGCTGATCTTCTTGTTTGGAAATTGTTGGCGATTCATGAGAAATTGCCAGGACAGTGCCGAGAAGCCCTGTGCCCCCCGGCCCCAGCAGCTACAGAACTGCAGAGCAATGTCAAAGCCAGAAGACAGACCTGGACACAATGCGCGTGGAGCTCCATTTCTGTGTCATTTTCCCCATGTGCAGATGCGTAAAACCAGTGGCACAGTGGGGGAATAGAACTAACCCCCCACGAAGTCTCCCCTGCGCTCCCCTCTTACATAGCACACCCCTCCCACAGCCCCAAACCTAACCCTGGAAGCCACACGCTGTTCTCATCAATGGTTTGGTGGTCGTGGGTTTTATTTTTATTTTTTGAAGGCCTTTTGTTTTCTGTTGCAGGTTTGCAGCAAACCTAAGAGCCCCGTGCAATCTGCCCCTCCCACGTACCAACACCCCCTTCAGAATGCAACGCTTGCCATCATCAATAAACCTCCTTAATTTTGTTTTAAACCACCAGGCAACATGTTGCAGGGGCCGTAGGAAGCTGATACGACGATGCTGCCCAGTCTTCCGCACTCTCGCTCGTCTGCTTGTACTGACTCCTGAGGAAGGAGTGTGCAGGCCTCCAGTTACAATTGCACAGCTGGGGGAGTTCCCTGCTGTCCCGCCTGGCTTTCCTCAGTGTTTTGCACCTCTCACACCTTTCAGAGGATGGTCCTCTCTTGATGACTCGTCCCTCCGACGTGACACCGTGAAATGTCCCTTTTGGTTCTCTGGTCACATAACTTGTCCGGCAAGTATTTGACTGTCAGTAACACTAGTCATCCCAGCTCCCTTTGATTCGTGCGTGTCATTTTCTACCTTTTCCCTTTTACCTGTGGTCTTATATCTAAAATGCATTCTTTTGCATTTTGTTTGGAAGGCAGAGCGAGGAAAGACATCTTCGTATGCTGGTTCACTCCCTGAAAGGTCCTGTGACACATATGCATCGACCAAGATGGGACAGCCAGACTTTTTTCTGTTTCATTTTCAGTAAAGTATCTTACATTTTTGATTTTCACGTAACATACATCGGGAACATGTCAGGCCTCTTCGACAGTGGTGCCCACTGATATTCAGAAAGCACCAGAATGCCATATCTACTGCAAACACAAGACAAATGGTTTTGCAACTCATTTATTAAATGTTTCTTGAAGGTTAGGACTAAATTATGACTCTGTATGAGACAGTCTTAAATATGCTGTGCTTGCTTGGAGGCATGAATTCGTGTTGAAATACGGGAGCTGACTCATCAGAGGATGGAGGCTACTCCATCCCTCATGGCCTCCGCTGGGAGCCATGGCACATTTTTGTCTTATTTGTAAATATTTTCTTTGTCCCCATGGGCAGTTGACTTTAGACTTGAGGCAGTTGGTTTTTTGAAAGAGCCACCAAAATTTCTGGAGAAACATGTTCAAGGGTAAGCCAGAGAGTAGACCTAATTTTGTCAAGTGCTTTGTAGGGAAGAACCCTTCACTTGACCTGCTCTCTCCTTTTCCTCTATGCCAGGTTACAGACTCTTGATCCTCAGGTTCAGTTTGCTTAGACACTGCTTTCCAGTATTCTGCATGGTCAGTCAGTAGTACAGAAGTTGGAATATTCTATTCCAGAATTTGAAAAACAAGTTTTTAGATTATGAAATATTATTACAATAAAGCTAGATTTCTGACTTGAAAAAAAAAACCAAGAAAGGAAAAAAATTCCCCCAAAAGCCTGCAACAGCCAGGGCTGGGCCAGGCCAAAGCCAGGAGCTGAGAACTCAGTCTGGGTGTCCCGTGTGCGTGGCAGGGACCCAAACACCTGAGCCACCCTCTGCTGCCTCCCGGGATGCATCAGCCAGGTGCTGGGTCAGAAGTGGAGAACCAGGGCTTGAACCAGGCACTCAGATGTAGGGTGTGGGACCAAATGCCTGCCCACAAACTCATTCCTTACAGACCATGAACAGCTGTACCTTGCTTTGGCTACCTGACGGTCTCTGACTTTAGTGATAGGACTTAGGACATTCCCAGTTCATGAAGCTGCTGACATGAGCAGACTGACAGTGCCAACTTTGCTTCCATTTTGTATTTGTCCTCTCGCCTCTCTGATCCTTTAGATAAGCTTTGTGAATAGTTCTACTTTATTTCCACTCTTGACTTATTAACTATACTTTCCTGCAGTATTTTTAGTGGCTCCTCCAGGGTTGACAACCCTTCCATACTGAACGTATCACAGTCAGTGTTTGTAGGATCTTACACTACCCCATGTCTGTGTAGGACCAGCAGCAGTCCACACATTAACCCACTCTACTCTTTGGCCCATTTTGTTTTCATATATTTTATACAAATAAAATATATGAAATATATTTTAATATAATAAAATACATGAAATATATTTTAATATAAATGCATATTTTATATAAATAAAAATATATTGTAAATCCTCCAATTTGTTAAAGCTATCTTTACTTGAAACCACCAGTTATATTCTAAAGAAATAAGAAATGAGGAAAAACTCATATATTCATGTATTTATTACTTGTAGACTTCGCTTTTTAAGATTTATTTACTTGAAAGGCATAGATAAAGAGAGATCTCCCCAAATGGCCACAGCAGCCAGCCCTGGACAGGCCAAAGCCAGGAGCCAGGAGCTCCATCTGTGTCTCCTACGTAGGTGGCAGGGGTCCATGGACTTGGGCCATCTTCTATGCCTTCCCAGCAGAGAAATGAGTCAGAATTGAAACAGCCAGGATTCCTCCCTCTCTGATAGGGGACAACGACACTGAGAGGAGATGCTTAACCCCCCGTGGCACAAGGCTGCCTCCATCATTGAGAGGAGATGCTTAACCCCCCGTGGCACAAGGCTGCCTCCATCATTGAGAGGAGATGCTTAACCCCCCATGGCACAAGGCTGCCTCCATGTTGTGTACTTTTATTCCTTGATTAGATCCCATTTCTGTCTAGAAATCATTTCCTTTTGCCCGAAAAACTTCCTTTCAGATTTCTTGAACACTTCTCTACTGCTGACAAATTCTTTCATCTTTTGTTTTCTTTCTTTCTTTCTTTCTTTCTTTCTTTCTTTCTTTCTTTTTTTTTTTTTTTTTGACAGGCAGAATTAGTGAGAGAGAGAGAGACAGAGAGAAAGGTCTTCCTTCCGTTGGTTCTCTCCCCAAATGACTGCTACGGCTGGCGCTGCACTGATCCGAAGCCAGGAGCCAGGTGCGTGTGCAGGGCCCAAGCACCTGGGCCATCCTCCACTGCACTCCCGGGCCACAGCAGAGAGCTGGACTGGAAGAGGAGCAACCAGGACAGAATCCGGCGCCCCAATTGGGACTAGAACCCAGGGTGCTGGCGCCGCAGGCGGAGGATTAGCCTAGTGAGCCGCGGCGCTGGCCTCATCTTCTGTTTCTTTATAAAGGTATTCACTTAGCTACAATTTTGAAAATTTCACTTTGTAGACTTCTAGACTGATTAAAGTTTTTTATTGTTCTCTGTCTTCTTTTGTGTCCCGCCTTGAGTAGTTTCTGACTTGAAGTCTGATGTCTTTCTTAGCATGCTCCTCTGCCCCTTTTCTCTGAATATTACTAAGATTTTTCACTTCATAATGATTTCAAGAAAATTACTAATAATGTATCTTCACATTTTTAGTGATTTATTTATTTATTTGGAAAGTTACACAGAAAGAGAAGGAGAAGCAGAGAGAGAGAGAGGTCTTCCATCCTCTGGTTCACTCCCTCAATGGCCACAACAGTTGGAGCTTCACTGATCCGAAGGCAGGAGCCAGGAGCTTCCTCCAGGTCTCCCATGCAGGTGCAGGGGTCCAAGACTTGGGCCATCCTCCACTGCTTTCCCAGGCCATAGCAGAGAGCTGGATTGGAAGTGCAACAGCTGGGTCTTGAACCAGCGTCCATATGGGATGCCAGCACTGCAGGCGGCGGCTTTACCCACTACATCACAGCTCCGGCCCCCTTCAAATGTTTTTTTACCTGCCTTCTTTCCCTCTTTTCTTCCTTTCTTCCTTGTAGTTCTTTAAGTTTCTGGGATTTGGGGGTTATGATTTTTCTGGAATTTTAAGCTGTTTTGCCATTGTTTTAACACATTTTTCTTCTTCCCCCATTTTCTTGGACTCCAGCTGATTTGTAAACTATTAGACTGCTTCACCTTTCCCATAGGCCACTGAGGCTTTCTTCATTATCTTCCATCTTTTCTTTGTGTGCTTTCTCTTGAATACCTTCAGTTCTCTGTGTGCTCAAGTCAAAATCCACGGCATCCAACCTGCTGCGAACCCCATCCAGGGATAGCTCACGCAGATGCTGCACCTGCACTGGCAGAAGCCAAATGCAGTCTCCTTTGTGTGCTCCGCGTCGTCACGACACTCCTGCTTACCTCTGCCTTTGCGGAACGGGCCACACGCGTGCGGCAGCTTTCCAGTCTCCTCTCGCTAAGTCCATACCCTTCCAGCTGTAGCTCCGCAGCGACAAGTGACATGTGACTTGTGTCTTCCTGCCTTTCGCCTGCCAAGTAGCTTTGCATTATTTCCTGGCTATATGGACTTTGCTTTCCTGCTTTCTGGACTTTCTCGTATTCTTTTTAAAACTTATTTTTTTTCAATCACAGGTGACGGTTGGTTACATTCTTCAGAGGCTTTCTCTAAAACTGAGGTACAGTAAGGCCACAACAGTCTTTAGTTTGAGGCTGATGTGACACCTTGTGAGATATGAGGTCTTTCGCTCTTGTTGGTGAGTACTTGACCCATTCCCAGTCCCTCGGGAGATACAATAGCACCACATATATTGTACTATCTACTCCTATGTGTGGCTTTCTTCTTTATGCTGTCCATAGGCAATTGTCCTTAGTATGTACAGGTGACTACCCACCCAGGGACTCAGGAGGAGCCCTCTCCTGTCTCTGACTCTCCAAATCTCATCTCCTTAACTTATACCTGCAGATTCTAGCCTTACTGAGCTCAATGAGTCAAACACACTTGGCTAAGTTTTATAGGACTGCCAATCTGGACTGCTTGAGAGAGAAAAGACCCCAGGAGGTGTCCTGACACAGTCACAGAGCAGGCTGAGCACTGACACAGTCACAGAGCAGGAGTGTGCACTCACAGTCACAGAGCAGGAGTGAGCACTATACAGTCATATAGCAGGAGTGAGCACTGACACATTCACAGAGCAGGGTGAGCACTACAGTCAAGAGCAGGAGTGAGCACTACACAGTCACAGAGCAGGGTGAGCACTCACAGTCACAGAGCAGGAGTGAGCACTACAGTCACAGAGCAGGAGTGAGCACTACACAGTCACAGGGCAGGAGTGTGCACTACACAGTCACAGAGCAGGAGTGAGCACTACACAGTCACAGAGCAGGGTGAGCACTCACAGTCACAGAGCAGGGTGAGCACTACAGCCACAGAGCAGGAGTGAGCACTGACAGTCACTGAGCAGGAGTGTGCACTACACAGTCACA
>CM027390.1:1961054-1979259 GCA_015711505.1 Sylvilagus bachmani | reverse complement strand
AGCACCCTCGGGGTCCCTGCAGAGCCCCCGACGCCCTTGGGGTCCTCACAGAGCCCCCCGGCACCCTCGGGGTCCTCACAGAGCCCCCCAGCACCCTCGGGGTCCTCACAGAGCCCCCCAGCACCCTCGGGGTCCCTGCAGAGCCCCCGGCGCCCTTGGGGGCTCTGCTCCTGCTTCTCAGCCCGAGCTCAGTGCTGCCTGGCCCTTCCCTGTGGTTCTGTGAACACTGAGTGTGGCTCTGCCCCAGGGCCTTTGCCTCAGCCAAGCTCCTCTGTATGGCTCATTCCTTCATCTTCTTCAAGTCTCTGCCCAGTAACTGCCGGCCCATTGCTACACTCGCTCTGCCCCTCGCTCTGCCTTTTTCCCTGATGTCTAGAAACATCTTATAACACAGGATGCAAGATAACAGCTTACCTATAGCTGCCTTTTTTTCTCTGTCTCCCCTACCAGGCTGTCAGTTCTACGAGGGTGGGGAATTTGTTGTGGGGCAGTAACTTTGTTCAAGCTCCTGGACTGTGGCCTGCCCACAGTACATCCCCAGGAACGGCTGGTGGCACCCGTCAGTGACAGCTTATACTTTCCAGAGACTGAGCCCTGAGCTCCCCGAGTTAAAGAAATGCACCTCAAGGAAGACACACTCCTGAGCCCCAACGTAGAGACTCAACATCATGCATGCCCAAAAGCTGAGAACCCATTGATCTTATGACTGAATGCAAATCTGGGTCTACAGTTGTGGATATTTCTGATTTATGCACTGGACAACAATGAGTCCGGGAGAACACGCTTCCTCCTAGGAGTTTAGTCTCCGAGGCTCCCGCAATGCTGAACACAGCCTGAGATTCGGGGAGTCAATTTGCCGCACACAGCCATTTGCAGATATTTTAGCAGCAATCTGCAGCCTGCACAGTTGGCGAGCCCAGCTGGTCTGCAGTGTCTGGGGGAGGCTCCGGCTCGCTGACGTCAATTGGCAGAGCCCGGTGGGAAGGAGTCACACGCAGCCTGCCTCCCACTCGCTTCTCTTTCCATTATGTGTGATCCCTCGCTCCTGCTTCTCGGTGTTCAGACTCATTTTCTACAGTTTTCTGTGTCCACAGGAAAATCTCTGGCCCTCGTACACTCTTCAGTCCTGTCTTTTTCGGCCGATGCCCATGCCAATGAGAAATACAGGCATGAGTGTGAATTGGCCCCATTGATGACACTCTGAGTTGCATGTCAATTTCTCAATGTATTAGTGTTCATCTTTGAAAATGCCCAGCCCTGCTGTGCTGTGTCTTACATTTCTGTGTCTGAGAGGAAGATGATGTTTGCACAGAGGAGCTGCAAAGCAGGACAACACAGCTGCCTGCAGACACAAAGACGGCAGGAGCTGGTGGACCCATTTTCCTAACTTGCACACCAAGGCATGAAATTCACCTTTTGCTCTTCAGTTTGTAGGTGAAGACAAAGCGTCAGCTCTGGTGGGTTTATCAAAGAGCTCACCTCTTTGTCACTATGGTGTGCACATAAACCAGAAAAATCACACAGCAGGACTCTGCGTATTTTAGGGCATAACTGGATGGGGAAGAACAAGCCCAGCACAGTTCCTGAGAGAAGTAAGACACGTTTTCTTCTGAGAGTCTCGTTTATGCTGGCATTGGCTTTAATGTGAATTGCGCCCTGCAGTGCTGGCAATCTAACCCAATTCAACAGGATCTGAATGTCCACTAGCAGAAGCAGAAAAGAGGCAAAGGGGCCCGTGCCGCGGCTCACTAGGCTAATCCTCCGCCTGCGGCTCTGGCACCCCGGTCGGGGCACCAGATTCTGTCCCGGTTGCTCCTCTTCCAGCCCAGCTCTCTGCTGTGGCCCGGGAAGGCAGTAGAGGATGGCCCAAGTGCTTGGGCCCTGCACCCGCATGGGAGACCAGGAGAAGCACCTGGCTCCTGGCTTCAGATCGGTGCAGCATGCCAGCCTCAACGCGCCAACCATAGCGGCCACTTAGGGGGTGAACCAATGGAAAAAGGAAGACCTTTCTCTCTGTCTCTCTCTCTCACACTGTCTAACTCTGCCTGTCAAAAAAAAAAAAAAAAAGAAAAGAGGCAGAGGGAGCGACCTCCCTCCTGACCCAGCTCTGAGTCCTCCAGTGGAGGGCTCCTGTCCCCTCTGTTTCTCACTGAGTCTAGGAAGCCCACAGGTGCATTTCCGGTGGGTGGTTACTTTGTTAAGATTCCACTCGCCTAGAGGCCTCGGTAGCTTCCCCAGTTTCTCCTGCGTTCCCTTCCGCATCTGGGCTCAGGCTCACCTGAGACTGCGCCTCCCCAGTGTGTCCTCAGCCCCCAGGGACACCTGCTCCAAGCCTTTGTTTCCTGGCCTCCATGTTATTCCTCCCTTCTCTGAGCCTTAGATAAACTGCCGATCTCAATCCACATGTGGGTGCCCTCTCACCAGGTGCAGCCCGAGAAGAGACTTGGAGAGCTACAGTACTTAGAGTACGAATGTGAGTGAGGTTTATCAAGCTTGTGGGGCTCAGAGCAGGAAGCCAGGCCCCCCGAGCATCCACTTCAAACCCGGCAGAGTGCAGCTGCCGCCTCTAACACTTCCTGCTCCCTCTTGAGCTCTGTGAATCTGACGCATTAAACGCTTTTTATAGAAGCAGATGGATGGCATCCAGCAGCTCCTCCCATCCCCAGTCTGTGTGCAGGTCGTGTTTGATAGAGATCGAAAGAGGGCATCACGTGGTAGGTCAAGTGATGGGTCATCATGTGTGCAGATCATGTGACAATCATCATTGTGTAGGTTGTCACGTGGTAGGTTGTGTGACAAGTCATCACGTGTGCAGATCATGTGACATGTCATCACGTGTGCAAGCCATCACGTGTGCAGATCATGTGACAGATCATCACGTGTGCAGGTTATCACGTGGTAGGTTGTGTGATGGGGCATCATATATGCAGGTCATTGACAAGTCATCATGTGTGCAGGTCATGTGACAAGTCATCACGTGTGCAGGTCATCGTGTGTGCAGATCATGTGACAGGTCATCATGTGTGCAGGTCATGTGGCAGGTCATCACGTGTTCAGGTTATCACGTGGTAGGTTGTGTGATGGGGCATCATATATGCAGGTCATGTGACAAGTCATCATGAGTGCAGGTCATGATGCTGGAAGAGGGACTCAGGACCTGGAGCCAGGACTCAAACCCAGGCATCCTGATGTAGCACACGGGCATCAGCCAGTGCCTCAACTACTGAGCCAAACCCACCCCTCCTGCGGAACCCCCCAGTGGGGGTGGGCTTCCACTTCTTCCATCTGAATTCTGGGTATCAGGGCCAAGTTTTTAAAAGATTCTGCTTGAAGAATCAGTCATGAAAGTTCACGTTCATAGTGTTCCTGAGTTCCTGGGCCGCCGCCATCACTGCCCATGCGCAGCCCTGCCCTTGTTTTATTTATCGACTGATGTATTTCTCTATTTACTCCCTTTCCTCTCCATTCCCCACATTTCTTGGCCACCGTGTGATTTAGCAAGTTTGAATTGTATCCAGGACTAGTCAGAACTCTCTGCAATAGTTATATACCCCTTGGTAAATTATATTTATTATATTATATTAAAATATAGTTTTTATTTTAACATAGTTTACTCAGTGTGATGGTGAAACTTGTATCAACTTGGCTAGACTGATACTCAGGCGTTAAGCACCAATCCAGATGCTGCTGAAGGTACCTTATAGACAAGTTAACTTTCACAATCCACTGAAGACAAAGGGGGTACTGTCTCCCATCCTAACTGCTCTCCTTACAATCCAGCTCCCTGCTAGTGCGCCTACAAAAGCAGCAGAGGATGGCCCAAGTCCTTGGGCCCCTGGCGCCTGCTTAGGAGACCTGGATGAAGCTCCTGGCTCCTGGTTCAGCCTGGTCCAGCCGTAGCTGTTGCAGCCATCTGGGGAATGGACCAGCAGATGGAAGATCTTCCTGTATCTCCCTGCAACTCTGCCTTTCAAATAAGCAAAAATAAATCTTTTAAAAATATATATCCTGAAAAGTTCTGGGTAGAGACATTGGGGCCACACAGCTGAGTTGAAGACGGCTTGTTCTGGAAGTTTCTGTGGGAGAAGTCTAACCTTGCCCTAGAAAGTTGGAAACAGTCAGGTAGCAGCTGAGGGCACCAGTGGCCCTGAGCACAGGCCAGCGTCTGTGCAGCGTGCCTGCTCCCATCATGGGTTACGACCCTGCAGGTGGACTGGAGCAGCTGGAGCTTATCTGACAACTTCCTTCCTGCCAGGGCATAGCTGTCCCTGGGTTCCTGTGAATTACGAGGAGAAATGAAAGGAAGAACGTGACTTGTCACAGAGGAGACACCTCAGGTATCTCCTGATGCTCACCTGCTCCCTCTCCGGCAGGTGCAGCCGCAGCAGGAGCCCCCTGGCTCCAGGCAAGGACCCCCCAGCAACATCGGTTCTTCCCTGTCTTCCTTTCTCCTGCAGTTACCATCTCAGCAACTGGGCTTCAACCAACTGCATCTCAGTGACCCTTGGTACAGCAAGGACGCAAGCTCCTGATGCAGCTCTGGAAACAAGGGGGGAGCGTCCACTCCCCTCGGCCTCTCTGTCTTCCTCCTCTTGGCTCGCACTCCCAGCAGCTCAAAGCATGCATCATCTCCTTTCAGTGCAGTCTTGAGCAGTGGTGGGGAGAGAGCAGAGGCAGAGAGAGGGGTGGAGGCAAGGGGACCACGGGCAATGGAAACAATTGGGGGTGCCTGCCATGCCCTGGGGGGCACTGTCCCAAGGGCCTGAAGGTGTCCTGTCAGCTCTGGCAATCAGTTCTTTGGACGGTCCCTCCACAGGCTTGGAGCAGTTCCTGTGTTGAACCACTGCTCAGACAGGGAAAGCGTTTGGCCAGAGATGCTCTCTCACAGGAAGGGTTGCATCAACAGCTTCTAACAAATCAATGAAAAATGATGATTTGGCAAATATCAAATACTCTGCATCCCACCCTACCACTTGATAAGCAGTTTGATAAGATGCAGAGTTTAAAGATGAAGAGAAGTATGTCCTTAGTTCTTGATTCATATGTGAATTTACATTGTCGTATAAGCTATTCAATATTTTTCAAAGTTTGTCTACTTTCCTTTTTAAGATTTAGTTACTTTAGTTGAAAGGCAGAGCTACAGAGAGTGAAGAAGAGACAGAGGGAGAGGAAGAGGGAGAAGGAGAGAGGGAGAGAGGGAGAGAGAGGGAGAGAGGGAGAGAGGGAGAGAGGGAGAGGGAGAGAGAGAGAGAGAGGGAGGGAGAGAGAGAGAGGGAAAGAGGGAGAGAGGGAGAGAGGGAGAGAGGGAGAGAGGGAGAAAGGGAGAGAGGGAGAGAGGGAGAGAGGGAGAGAGGGAGAGAGGGAGAGAGAGAGAGAAGGTTTTCTATCCACTGGTTCACTCCCCACATGACCACATTGGCCCAAGGCTGGGCCAGGCCAAAGCCAGGAGCCAGGAGCTTCACCCAAGTTTCCCAAGCAGGTGCAGACACTCAAGCACTTGGGCCACCTTCTGCTGCTTTCCCAGGTGCATTCCTAGGGATCTGGATCAGAAGTGAAGCAGCAGGATGTGAACCGTCACCCACATGGGATGCCGGCACTGCAGCCAGCAGTTTAACCTGCTATGCCACAGCGCTGGCCCCTCTAGTTTCATTTTATGTGGAAGGCATTAGATGGAGACACAAGATCTTCTGTCCTCTCGTTCAGTCCCCAGAGGCTGGCAACAGGCAAGTCTGGGTCAGGTCCAACCAGGAGCCTAGAACTCCACCCAGGTCTCCAACATGAGTGGAGGACCCAAGTGCTTTAGTCATTGCCTCCTGCCTCCCAGCTGTACACTAACAGGAAGCTGGATCCGAAGCAGAGCTGAGACTCAAACCAGGTGCTGCCATATGGAGCTCAGGCACCCCAAGCCATGACCCAGCGGCTGGGCCAAATGCGTGCCCCACCAAGTAGCTTTGATTAGCTCCGTGTGTACTCTCACTTGTTATCTTTCCATAAAATGTGGGTCATTTGAGCTGAGTGTATATTTTGACCTACACGAAGGAGACTGAAAGTAGCTCCTACTCTGCTTCTCCTTTGATTCCTTTAGCACTCTGAAAGCCATTCGTTTTGCCTCGTCCAGCATGGTGTGCCTCCAGCATCTTACCCACCCCCATCTCCATAAACAACACGACCAGGAACAGCCTCCAGGATGATCCGTGGAGAACCACGTGAGAGCATCTTTGGGAAATGTGTGAATTTGGCTCAGTTTTCCAGGTAACTCTGCAAAGTGGTTTCCTGGTTCACACACGAGGTTGCCTACGTTTCCACCACACCAGGCTTGGCGTTAGTCATTACATTTCTAATGTTTCCAATTTAATAGGCATCAACTGACATAGTTGCTTTATGTTGCATTTTTCCAATTGTTAAAGAGTTTGAATACTTTGTTATGTGCTTGTCGTCTGAGTAGCTTCCTCTCTGTAAATTACCTTTTCCCATCCTTAAGCGGTGTTTTTATTAAGACTCCCAGCATTTCCTCAGTCAGCTGAAGGACATCACATGTTTGCAGGACACTGAGAGCTGTAAATATTACAAGTGTCTTTTCCCAATCTGCGGTCTGTTAACTCTCTCCACTGTGCCTTTTGAATGCAGTGAAGTTGTCCATTTTTCACCTGTGGACTGTGTTTCTGAGTTCTGTTTAGGACTTGTGTCGCCAGGTGCACCTCACAGACCGCCTCCTGCATTCTCCTGTGCTACCTCCACGGTGCGCACACTCGTCTCCGAAAATGGTGTGGGCTGGGGTGCGGTCACATGTGCCTCCATGTGTGTCAGCTTTCCAAACACCGTCTACCCAAGGTCTGCATTTTCAACCCCTGTGTGTCGCCAGCTTCCTTACACGCTAAGTGCCCATATAAATGCAGGGATCTGTCCCTGAGAGAGGGTGTTGCCGCTGATCACTGACTCGCTCTTAGATGCGCTCTTACCGCCGGTACCATATCCATCTCTGGCAGGGAAGTATCGTTTGTCTGTATTTCATTTCTAAATTTTACTTCTCCTTATGCAAACTTTTAAACCGTCATATAAATTTTCTGGTAATATTTTTGGATCTATTAAAAGATTCAACTGGGAATGTTATTAGAACTGTCTTGAGTTCATACTTTATCATATTAACACGTCCCATTCAAGAGCATGGGTTGCGTTTCCATTTCATTTCCTGTGTCATTCATTAAAATTAGCAGGTTTTCTATAAAGTTCCTATGTATTGATGATTTATTCTCAAGTACTCTAGTGTTTTGATGGCTATATGGAATAGTATGTTTCTAAATTTTCTAAGTGTTGTCAATGTATAAGGTGCTATGACTTCATATTCATAAGTTGTTCTTTTTTCTGAAAATGTTGTTAAATTATCATTCCATTTCCAATGATGGAATTTTGTGGTTGGTAATTATATGACCCACAAGTAGTAACAATCTTCTCTCTCTTTTCAATTCTTGTATCTCCTGTTTTTTTCCTTTCTTTACAGCATTGGTCAGGAGCTTAAGTACAAATGTCCAGCAAGAAGAGTGATGATAGCATCTTTAACTTATTCACAGTCTTAGAGGAAATATAAAAATATCATAATATTTAAGGAACACAACCTCAACAAACTGAACAAATTATTTTCTATTTTCAGTTTGTTAGCAATTTTTACTATGAACATTTGTTGAATTTAACAAGAACATTTTTGCATCAATTCAGATAATCACAAATTTTATACTGTAGTCTTAGTTGACAAAGTGAATTTCATTTATATATTTTGCTATACTACACCGTCTTGCATTGATTAATATTCTATTCATTTTCAGGTCTTTTTAAACATAGTGTTAGATTTTCTTATATCTTATTTAAAATATTTACATCTCTTTTCAGAATGAACTATAACCATGATTTTCTGTTCTTGAATTGTCCTCACCCAGAATAGAAGGAAAACTGTAGTGTGTGGTCTCTTTTATAGTTGGGGAGAAACAACTTATATAAAGTGGGAATTAATTATTTCTTAAGGCTTAGTAGAAATTATCAAGAAAACCTTCTGAGCCTTCAGCCACAGTGAACAGAGATGTTCTAATGTTATATTGATCTGCACGTACCAGGCGCCAATTAGAGATGTGGTTACCCAGTCCCAGACCCTGCCACAGGAGCGGTGAGGACTAATCTTTGCTGTCACTAGTCTCAGAGCTCCATTCCTCTTCCTCTTGGGGACCATCTGCTTCTCACTCTTCCTACATTTGCTGAGTCACAGCACCCAGCCCATGGAAGACGATTTTGGGTTAAAGTGCTCAGTCCAGACATCTGTTACCATCTCTGCCTTCCTGACCCGGAAGCCCAAGGAAAGCATGCCTGCCACCTCTCTCCAAATCGCTGCCCATTTTTCCTCCAAATACGAGTGGGTCTTAAACACCCTATACTTCAAGTGCTAGAAGCAAACTATAGGGGTGAGTCCAGCATTTCCATGACCAAAGGGAAATTGCCCAACAACATCTGTTCTATTCCAGCCAGGAGGCAGAATTTTGCCTTCAGAAACCCATAGGTGTGGAAGGGGCCAGTGTTTTTGCTTCCTAGTCCTTCTAAGTCCTTCTAAGGATGCCACAGATGACGTGAGGCCCGGTCGTCCAGGCTCAAGGCAGCTGACCACTCCCTGGTCACTGGACACAGAAAATAACCTTGGACTGGAAGCCTGCTCCCTTCATACTTTGTCTCTGTGGTTCACAGACCAGCCCCTGCCTTTCCGCCGTGTCCGGATGACTTCGTGTTCACAGGGGAAGATGCTGGCTCTCTAAGCACGGCTCTGGATCTTCTTCGGGTCTCACATTTGGGTTAGAGGTGTCTTGGGCATTTGCTTCTGTGTGGAGGGAAGTGATGGGGCTTGTCGACAAAGGAGAAAGAGGGAGAGGAAACTAGCGTGGACCCTGGCACCTGCCCACGCGCACGCGTCCTTAGGACCCCCAGGTTCCCGCCTGTCAACTCAGTGACAACTCTACAGCACCACCCAGCACAGCTGTCTGCTAAAAGCGGACAGGAGGGGCTAAGAGAAGACATAGCTGCGATAGAAAATGGACTCTTGACATTGTTGCTGCTAATGAGGTCCTTGGCCTAAACCAACTGTTTCCAAAGGCGTGGAAAATGCTTCTGTATGAAGTGGATGGAAAACCGTAGTCCTGGAGGAACTTCAGCAGCCAGGAGAAACAGCATAAATCAGCCTTCTATTTCCAAAAGGGACAAAGGGGAAGGCAGACTCTCCCACACCTTGTGCCTTTGTGGCACACACGCCCTTGCTCACATGCACAGAGTCAGTGGGCTCAGGGATGAGCCGTTCCTTGCTCAGTCCTCTCCTCCCCGGTGGGATTGGCATAGGCTGGGAATTCTGAGAGACCCCCTCCCTTTCCTCTCCTGGAGGCTGTCAGAGCAGCACTGGGACGGCCCCTGCCACGCGGATCTCCAGGCGAGACAAGTTCTACTCTTTCAGAACAAAGGGCGGTGGCGGTGGGGAAGTTGATTTTGAATTTAAATTTTAGAGATTTGTAGCTAATTAGAAATCTGCATTTTATAGGTGACTGTAGCCAGAATTTAGGGCACTGTTACATAAATCTGCCATAGAGATTCTCTTAATTATTAAGCTTTTTTGTGTAATAAATAATATTTAAGAAGAATATTGCATGGAAGAGTTTACAGGTTCTCTGCTCTCCCATTGGCAAAGTGAAAAAATCAAGCACACTCAGTCTCCTGCCACACATGGAGCAGGCTCTGCATCTGAGATTCTCCAGCTAGCAAGGACCCAAGGCCATCCCTGCCCAAGCCAAGGGGACGCGGGGTTCACACTGATGTTGGGGTGCTGTCAGACTCAACAGTTGTACCTGAAGTCACGCAGAAAGGACTCCCTAAGACCACAAAGCCCAGTTGTGTATCTGCTTGGGGGTCTGTCTGTTCGTCTCTGGGGAGGAGCCTGTGTGTGGTGTAGTAGGTCAAGCTGTCATCTGTGACACCAGCATCCCATACGTGTGCTGGTTTGAGTCCTGGCTGCTCCACTTCCAACCCAGCTCCCTGCCAATAAGTGGTGGAAGATTGGCCCAAGTGCTTGGAGCCCTGCACTTGGGAGACCTCAATGAGGTTCCAGGCTCCTGGCTTCAGTCCGGCCCAGCCCCAGCCATTGCAGCCACTCGGGGGTTGAACCAGTGGATGAAAGATCTCTCTCTCTATTTCATTCTTTCTAATTCTGTCTTTCAAATAAAATAATAATAATAATCATCTCTGTGGGGCCCAACTGAATCTTAACCTTTAATTATGACAACGTGCTTGGTACCAAGTTACCAGAAAGATGGTGCATCTATAACCAGCAGTGATTGATAATGGTGCTAAAAAGTCCTGAAAGCTATTTGCTAAGCCATCTTTTATCCCCTGCAATCCATCACCCTGCTCAGCCCAACGCTCAGTGCCCGAATCCCAGACACCAAGTTGTCCAAAGGACCCCCTGGGATCTTTTGGGGGACAATGTAAATATTGATAAGAGACCCACAAAGGCAATGACAGAAGCAGAGATGAAATACAGCAAGAGGGCGCTGGAGGTGGTGGGCAGTCCTTGGAGGTGGTGGGCGGTCCTTGGAGGTGGTGGGCGGTCCTTGGAGGTAGTGGGCGGTCCTTGGAGGTGGTGGGCGGTCCTTGGAGGTGGTGGGCGCTCCTTGGAGGTGGTGGGCGGTCCTTGGAGGTGGTGGGCGGTCCTTGGAGGTGGTGGGCGGTCCTTGGAGGTGGTGGGCATTGCAGAGAGAAACAGAGGGAGGAGGCAGCAGGAAGGCAGAGGAACAGGGCCATGGCAGGGAGCAGTTGAGACAGTCGACATGAGAAGCCTGGGGGTCTTCACAGCTCCTGGAAAAGCCAGGTTCCCAGAGGGCCAGGTCAGGACTGGGATGGGCTGGGCAACCAGCAACAGGGAATGCCCGGTGCATGTCCACAGTGTGGCTGTAGGAGCCCTCATCTCCCCAGCCTGGCTCTGGGTCCTTAGTTCAGAAACCCTACGCAATATTTTATTGCAATGCTTTTCAAACCATAAACGCCTGCATCTTGGAGGAAGAATGAGACGGGTGTGTGTGTCGGCCCAGAGGGATTAGGTTAGCAGACTTCCCTCACTTAGTAAGTAGGAAACCATTTTTTCCAGGAAGCCTCTCTCTGTGTATAGGGAGAACTCAGCTTGGCCTAATTAGGACTCTCACCAGGATCCTCATCTCTGTGTTCCCTCTGCCTGAAAGAGGAGTCGGAGCGGAAACTCTCAGATACCAGAATTTAGAAGAGGGATTGGAGACCGCAAGGATGAATGAATTCTCTCATCACACAAACATGATTGGCTGCTTCTACTGGAAGGACATTTTGGGGAATAAAAAATGTCCCCTCCCCGGAGGCGCCTGGAGTCTGGCAGAGGAGGGAGCATTTGCAGACGTCTTCCTGATGAGTGTGGGGAAGAGAGGCGTTAACAAAATATTAAATGTAAACCAAGGCAGCTCAGATCCTAAGTGCATCTGTTTGACTCAGGAAGAAGGCTCTTCCCTGGGGCCAGCACTGCGGCGTAGTGGGTAAGGCTGCCGCCTGCAGTGCCAGCATCCCATGTGGGCAGCGGTTCAAGTCCCACTTCCAATCCATCTCTCTGCTGTGGCCTGGGAAAGCAGTGGAAGATGGCCCAAGTCCTTGGGCCCCTGGACCCGCATGGGAGACCAGGAGAAGCTCCTGGCTTCAGATCAGTGCAGCTCCGGCCATTGCAACCATCTGGGAAATGAACCAGCAGATGGAAGACCTCTCTCTCTCTCTCTCTCTCTCTCTCTCTCTCTCTCTCTCTCTCTCTCTCTGCCACTCCTCTTTCTGTGTAACTCTTTCAAGTAAATAAATAAATCTTTAAAAAAAAAAAAAAAAGGAAAAGAAAACCACTCTGTCCTAAATTCCTTGTGGACACACTCTGTCTTGCTTTACGGGATTTGCTCCTAACGAAACTCCTCCTCTGGCTTTTCCTTTGTCTTTGCCACCCAGAAGGTGTTATCATGATCAACAAGTAGATTAAGAAGGTTCTAACTGAACTTTCATTGTTAACAAGAAAGACAGCGTGGAGATGGATGGTTCTCAGGATCAACACTCCTCTTCCCGTGTGCACTGGTGACTACATGCACACGAGGAGCACTTGCGGAATCAGAAGCAAATACAGAGGCAGGGACATTTTTATTTGATTATTCACTCTACATCCAGGTGTGCCGCCAGAGCCAATTAACGTGGGTAGCAGCTGTTACTGTGCACTGCTCATTCTGTCGTTGTGCCAAAGCTGTTCTTGCTACTTAAAGCAAGTATTGGGAAGATTTCCATTGGTTCTTCCATATCCCGCAATGGTATGTGATACACAACAATTTTTAACTTTTGAAGTTGTTTGCATAAAACCATCTGGGACTAATGCCTTTTTAAAAATATGTTTCCAGGCCAGCGCCACAGCTCAATAGGCTAATCCTCTGCCTGCAGCGCCAGCACCCCAGGTTCTAGTCCCGGTCGGAGTGCTGGATTCTGTTCCAGTTGTCCCTCTTCCAGGCCAGCTCTCTGCTGTGGCCTGGGAGTACAGTGGAGGATGGCCCAGGTGCTTGGGCCCTGCACCCCATGGGAGACCAGGAGAAGCACCTGGCTCCTGCCATCGGATCAGCGTGGTGCGCTGGCCGCAGCGGCCATTGTGGGGTGAACCAACGGCAAAGGAAGACCTTTCTCTCTGTCTCTCTCTCTCACAGTCCACTCTGCCTGTCAAAAAAAATTATGTTTCCATGATGGATTATACATACAATAGCCAAAAAAAATTGAAGCACTTTCATTTTTTAAAAAATCTTTATTTATTTATTTACTTGCATACTCACTTATTTTTATGCAAAAGGCAGAGAGAGAGTGACATACAGACAGACAGATTGATCTTCCATCCACTAGTTCATTCCCCCAACAGCTGAAGCCGGGGGACCAGATTTCAATCTAAATCCCCCATGTGGGTGGCTACAACCCAAATACGTGAGCCGTTACCTGCTCCTGCCCAGGACACACATTAGCAGAAAGCTGGAATCAGAAGTAGACCCAGGGGCCAGAGCTCTAGTGCAGCAAATTAAGCCACAGCCTCAATGCTGGCACCCTAAATGGGCCAGCTGCTCCACTTCCAATCCAGGTGCTAATGCACCCGGGAGAGCAGCAGAGGATGGCTCAAGTGCTTGGGCCCCTGAACCCACGTGGGAGAACCCGATGAAGCTCCAGGCTCCATTGTGGGCATTCGGGGACTGAACCGGCAGATGGCAGAGTCTCTCAGATTCTCCCTGTCAGATTCTCTCTCTCTCTCTCTCTCTCTCTGTAGCTCTGAATTTCAAATAAATAAATATTTTAAAAGAAGTAGTAACAGGATTTGAATACAAGCACCTTGATATGGGGTGCAGGTACCCCAAGTGGTGCCTTAACTGTTGCACCAAACACCTGCCCCCAAAGTTTCACTTGCAAGAGTGAAAATGAGTGCTGACCGGATGCACGTCAAGAAAATAAGTACAAGAGACTCCTCAACAGACCAGGGCTGGGGAGGGCCAGCCGCGCTCCGTGGCCACGCTCAGAGAAGCCACCTCCTGTTGCTGCGTTGTGAGCAGGACCCCGTCCTTGTGCCCAGCGCTAGCTGGGCGGTGACCGCAACTCCCACTCACGCGGTTCTCTCAGCCGCCAGGCCTGATACCTTGGTTCTGCACACAAGCCCTGGACAGTGTCACAGTCAAATCCGTAACTATAGGCACGCACAATGCCAGCCCGATCCAGTGACTCCCAGCACCTGGGCATCACGTTGGCATCTGAGTTTTCTGGCTTTGCCTGAGTCTCAGGATTACCTGAACCCTTGGGTCACAAGTGCAGCTTAATAATGGGTACAACCTGCTCCTGGCGTGTCCCGTGTGACATCTGACCTGGCGTGTCCTGTGTGACATCTGACCTGCTCCTGGCGTGTCCTCTGTGATGTCTGACCTGGCGTGTCCCGTGTGATAACTGACCCAAGTCCTTATTGTAGAAATGTGCAGACTATAATTATAATTCTGTGCATTGTTCCTCTACTTTCGATGTACGCAATCCTCACTAGTCCCATGATGCTTTCCGAGTCTTTCCTCTTGCTCTCTGGGTAGTCGCGACCTGCTGCACTACGCACGGATGGCAAGGACTTGATACCACTTTGTCCGCGAGCACCTCCATGTGCGTTTTCTACACACAAGGATATTCTTATAGCCACAGTGCGATGCTTAAAATCTGGAACTTTCCGTGGTGCAGTGCTCATGGTCAGTCTAACAACCTTTTCAAATTCTGTCACATGTCCCACCCTGCGGGGCATGAGCACGGCCATAGTGCGGCCAGGCCAGGCCCGGGGGCTCCGCATGCACGGGTGCCCCCGCCCAAGCTGCGCGGAATGGATCCACGTGGAGCCGAGCCTGCGAACTAACCCAAACCAGGGCCTGCAGAGCCAGCCGGCAGGTGTCCCGGGGATGGCAGCGCAGGGAGGGGCCTGGCATGCGCGCACGTGGCCCCCAGACCGGGCGGCGCCAAGGAGGGGCAAAAAAGATGGCGCCCAGAGGAAGTAAGATAGGCGGAACTCAAAAGCTAATTGGCTACGCAACATCAGGGGAGGTAACAAGACTAGTATAGACATATGGCTAGTCCTATAGAAATCCCCCCGTAAAGTGACCATTTCAGTGATTGGTTGGTCCTTAGCCCTGCCCCAATGACTCTGCAGTTTTGTGCTGTAAAAGGTTCGGTTAGGCATGGAATAAATGAGTCCTTGCTAGACTTGGCTCCCCGCTGCGTCTGATTGTCTCCGGGATCAGGAGGCTGGGGAACGGGCGAGTGGCGCACTCACCTTTCGGACCCAGCCCATCCTTGTACGGGTGGACTCAGCCCCTGCACTACCCATGTTCTTCAGAGAGGAACAAGCACACGAGACCCTGGCCGGGGCTCCAACCCGGGGTCAGGGCTGCAGCTGGTGGTCCTGTCTCTTCAGCCTCCTTTCCCACAGAACACCCCCTTAGTCTCCATCTTTCACAGCCATGTTTTTAGAGTGTGTGGCCTGCACAGTTTTCCTAAAAAGACGTTTTACAAGAACAAGCTTGGGAGCCAGCACTGTGGCATAGTGGGTAAAGCTGCCGCCTGCAGTGCCAGCATCCCATATGGGTGCCGGTTCAACTCCTGGCTGCTCCACTTCCAATCCAGCTCTCTGCTATGGCCTGGGAAAGCAGTGGAGGATGGCCCAAGTCCTTGGGCCCTGCACTCACTTGGGAGACCAGGGAGAAGCTCCTGGCTCCTGGCTTCAGCCAGCCTTGGCCCTTGCAGTCATTTGGGGAACTAACCAGTGGATGGAAAATTCCTTCCCCCCCCCCTTTTTTCTCTGTAACTGTGCCTTTCAAATAAATAAAATAAACCTTAAAAGAGCAAGCTGACTTGAAGGTTAATCACTGAGTGTCAGCTTGTTCAGAACGATCTACTAAAAGGCAGACTGCCCTGTGAACGCCAGGCGTAGATTTAAAAACTGATAAATGCAAAGTGGGTAAATGATCCAAAGAACATATGCAAGGCTTAATTTTATTTCCTTTATTTATTGTTAAGCATTGAAATCAAAATAATCCACTGAAATATAAACAATTTGAATGAGCGTATCACTATGAAAAGACAGTATATTTTCTAAGAAGTATTTTTCTTCTCACTACACTTTCATGTTGATCAAAACACACAGATGACAACTTAGGGGATAAAACAAAACCCTTCCTCCTGAACACACTCACAGCAGTTCCCAGATGCGTCATAGGATAGTGGACGGGTGCAGGGAGCACCCAACCCCGGGGGAGCCACTGCCACGCGCAGGCTCCCGCTGCTCCTGCCGTGAGCAGAGGACAGCCCGTGCCTGCCCAGTTCCAGACAAGACAGCGAGTGTGCTCTCTATGTGTTTTCTGGATACCTTGTCTGGAACGGAACTCAGTTATCTTCCCTGCATTTTCTATTTGCTGTTTCTTTGATTGGCTGGTTGATCCACCCGCATTTAGATCTGAGGTTTGCTTGGTGGCACGCGTCCTGGGCAGTCAGCTCCAGCGTCCGACCACCAGGCCGTGGAGGCCATCACTTCCAAGGAAGCTCCTGGTCTTGGGGCTGCTCCAGGAACTCCCGACCACTCAAGGCACAGTGTGAGAAGACAGAGCAGGGCGGTGACTTTCCCATTTGTTTGCAAGGTCCTGAACGTGGGGCTCTCATTCAGAGCCGTGGGTGCAGTCACTAGGGAGCACAGCTCCCAGGCGCCCACATGTGGATGCGCTGTCAGCCTTAGCTGTCCTGCTTGGGACTCCGTCAGCCAGGCTCTGCCTCCTCCCTGAGGTGGGGAGGCCACGAAACCCACCTGGCACTGCTGTTCGCTCTCACTGCTCGGCCCGCGTGAGTGCCTCCATCCTCCGTTCAGTGCCCACTCCAGCCAGTCAGGAGACTTTTCCCAATTTCTCGGGTTTTGCTTTCATTCCCTTTGTCAGAAATGCTGATGAATCGGCCATGAGCTGGCTCAGCTCTGCAGCCAGCACTCAGGGGCCAGCCTCTCCCCAGGCCTTCTCGCTCCCCTTCGCCCTGAGCTCTGGCTGAGAGTTTCCAGGCCCCCATGTCACAGCTGTTTCCTGGTGCCCGCTGCACTCCTCCACGATCCTCGCGGGGGTTTCTCTTCTGTTCTCGAGCTTCTACACCGGCAACCCGTTCTCAGTAGTTCAGCTGTTTGTGAAATCTCACACGGATCTATTCCTACTTCAAGGTCTTTATTTTTAACTTGGTGTGTTCTTGCCCATAAACTTCCTGATCTCAACTCATGCAGAATTTGCCTTCTCACGTACAAGGGAGAAAAAAGCTTTAAAATGGTTCTTCCGAGTTTTGTGCTAGGTCGTTTTAGATTCATCTAGACTTTATTTTTCAGGAACGAAAGCCAGCGTGGCTCCTGTGGTCAGCGAGTGACCCTCCCAGCAGTGCCCGGAGCAGGTCGCCCTGCAAGGCCAGGTCCCAGCCTCCCATCCCCTGCCCCCAGCCCCTCCCACCGTGGCTGCTTTCACAACCCTCCCCCTCCCCTCGGACTGCACACAGGGGAAGGGCGGGGCTGGCGGAGGGAATGTCACACTGCTGAGTCACCCAGTGGTGACAGAACCCAGAGTCTTCATGGCTTTTCCAGGGGCCTCTTTCAAGGCGTACGGGCTCCTAATCCAGTTCCACCCACTTCACAGTTGTCCTCATCCACCTACTGTTGCCATCTCAGAATGCCTGAGACTGTTTTTATTTTAAAGGTTTGTTTATTTGAAAAGCAGAGTTAGAGAGAGACAGGGAGAGAGCGCTTCCATCAGCTGGTTCACTCCCCAGATGGCCACAACAGCCAGCGCTGGGCCAGGCTGAAGCTGGGAGACTTCCAGGTAGGTTCAGGGCCCAAAGCACTTGGGCCATCTTCCACTGCTTTCCCAGGCGCATTAGCAGGGAGCTGGATCAGAAGTGGAGCAGTCGGGACTCCCAGCCTTTGTATGGGATGCTAGCATCGCAGGCGGTGGCTTTAACCCACTACGCCACAATGCCAGCCCCGACCAGGCAATTTCTGAAGAGAGATCTGGAAGTGCAAGGCCATGGGGCCAGTGTCTGCTTGGTTTCTGGTGAGGGCCCCAGGCTGCCCCCTGCGTGGTGGAGAGAGGAGGGCCAGCCGGCTTGTTGAGGCAGCGCACGGGACAGAGCACGCAGGAGCACGCAGAGCAAGCTGAACTCGCCTTGCAGCCTCCGGCTGTGGCGGGGACGCTGTTGATCCCTTCCCCTGGGGGAGGCCGCCAGGTGCGCTGTTGATCCCTTCCCCTGGGGGAGGCCGCCAGTGCCCCCACCTCTCAACAGCCTCCGTTGGAGACCAGGCTCCGCATGAGTCTTGGTGGGGATGAACCCTAGCAACAGCCTTTGACGATTCCGCATGGACGCCAAACAGCGGTCCTCTGTCGGTCATCACTGGGGCTGCTTGCTTTCAAGACTGTCACGTGTGGGATGAGGCCACCTTGGAACATTGTACCTACAGTGAGGTTGAGGTGAGCAGTCAGAGGGAGAGAGAGGGTGAGAGAGGGAGAGAGAGGGAGAGAGAGAGGGGGAGAGACAGGGGGCGGGGAGAGACAGGGAGAGAGGGGGGAGGGAGGGGGGGAGAGAG
>CM027390.1:1949408-1960954 GCA_015711505.1 Sylvilagus bachmani | reverse complement strand
CACTCTTCCTTGTATCTGAAGCAATGGTCACTCATTATTCATCTTTTTCCAGCTCCATATTCTGCCTTCTCTCTGGGGTATGGGTTTGGCTGCCTGAGGTGCCCAGGGTCTGAGGGGGAGGTGGTTTCCCACAGCCCACCCATCATGAGACAATTGGGTTGCAAAGGCCAGCAAGACGGTCTCCCTTGAGGTAGAACTGGTGGGCCGAGGGGCATCGCATGCGACTGTCCCATGCCCGAGGCACCAAGGGGCCCCGCTGGCCTCCACCCACCAGCAGGCGAACACCGCCAGCCAGGAAGGTTTCGCACCAGAACTTTGCCAACGTGAGACGTTTTCTTCCTTAGTGTGATGCGTGTGCTAATGTCTTAGCAATAGCAGATCTCGGCTTACTCCCATAATGGATACGGGGTTTTTTTAAGCTCATTTTATTTCCAAAGAAATGGAAACAAAGCGTCGGTTACAGGTCCATCAACAATCCCTAGAAAGGACTTGGGCTTCCCAGTCGGAATTATTTTGATTTCCATTTTTTCCACCTCTTTATCCAGAAACCGAGGAACAGCTGTGAGTGTGATGACAGCCTCAGGCCGAGGACTGGTGCCAGCACACACTGGCGCGGGGCCTCCTCTCACTCTCATCCATCCAACTGCCCTGGAGGCTGAGGGCCAGCAGGTAGCGGGACCCTGGGGGCATCACAGCCCCCTGGTCTTCACCCATTGCCCTGAGACCGCAGGCCCTGGCCAGGCCAGGCTCACCTCCGTCAGGACGCCTGCACCCCTGTGGGCAGCCTCACCTCTGCCCACCCCACCGGTGTCTGCACCGCACTGAAGACAAGGCCTCTGAACTTCCTGAGTCAGAAAGGAGCCCAGGCAGAGAGGGGCTGGGAGAGCCAGATGGCTGTCCTGCCCAGCCCCGGGAGACGGCGGCCACACTCAGGCTGCACCCGTGTCCCAACTGCTCCCCCGCCTCTCCCACACAGCAAGACTCTTGGGGGCTTTGCCACAGTATCCACGATGGAACAGCGGCTGGCAGGATGGCTGTGGTGTGCACTCTTCTAAAAGAGTTTCATTTACAGCAATTCAGGACTTAGCAAACTAAAAACTCCAGTGGATGCCAGTTTTTGAAAAGTAAGCCATTGCTTTGCCTTTCCCTCAATCCTAGAAAGTGATTCTACACTGCACATCCTTAAGTGATCTCTAAGACGCGCCCATACGGTGCTAGGAGGTCTCGAGAAACTGAGGGCATTTAAATGCATGAATTTGCAAGTGTTAAAGACTTCAACTCCCTAGCATTTTGCCCGACAGATGTTTCTCAATAAGAACGCTGGAGCTGAAATAACCAGAATCATACACACCTCCGGCTTCTGTAAATATCTCCAATTTCCTGGATTTCTTCTCCAGTATTTGAAAACCAATTCTTCCTGAGAACACAAGGACATGCTGGGCCTGGCGGGCTCGCGAACGGTCCCTGCTCACAGATTGTATCGGGGGTTGCTGTTTCAGTACCGTATGGAAATAACTAACGTAGCAAACAGTACAGCTCCTAGAATGTCAGCATTGGCAAACACAGCAGGGTTGGAACCCACTGCTGAGGCCCTCGGGCTTCACGGCCCTGAAAGCACCGTGTGGGCAAGGGCGATTTTTGAACCAAACGTCCAGAGTGTTGACTAAAAGTCGTCACACACCCCTCCTGCAGTAGAGACATCTCACACGTCTCCTCCTGGTCATCCGGCTGAGCAAGCAACACAGAAGAGCTGGAACCTTTGTCGGGCACAGGGTCCTTTGTGCTGTGTCAGCGCGGATGCAGACACAGCTGGACTTTCTCAGCCATCAGCCTGGTAGGGCCCCAGGGAGGCGAGGCAGGATGATAGAGCAGGAGGTCGTGAGTGGTGAATAAAGACGGCTCACATGTGAGCCACACATAGCAAAGCTATAGTCACCCTGCAATATCTGGTGTGCAATAAACATGGACCAGACGTAAGGGATAAGAATAGGGAGTCAGGGGCTGGTGCTGTGGTGTAGCTGGTTAAGCCACCTCCTGCAGCGCCAGTATCCCATATGGATGCCTGTTCAAGTCCTGGCTGCTCCACTTCCAACCCAGCTCTCTGCTGCGGCCTGGGAAAGCAGTAGAAAGTGGCCCTGCACCCACATGGGAGACCTAGAAGAAGCTCCTGGCTCTTGGCTTCAGATCAGTGCAGCTCTAGCCATTGTGGCTGTCTGGGGAGTGAGCCAGAGGATGGAAGACCTGTCTCTCTCTCTGCCTCTCCTTCTCTCTGTGTGTAACTCTGACTTTCAAATAAATAAATAAATCTTTAAAAAATAGAGTCAGGCCGGCGCCGTGGCTCAACAGGCTAATCCTCCGCCTTGCGGCGCCGGCACACCGGGTTCTAGTCCCGGTCGGGGTGCCGGATTCTGTCCCGGTTGCCCCTCTTCCAGGCCAGCCCTCTGCTGTGGCCCGGGAGTGCAGTGGAGGATGGCCCAGGTGCTTGGGCCCTGCACCCCATGGGAGACCAGGAAAAGCACCTAGCACCTGGCTCCTGGCTTCGGATCAGCACGGTGCGCCGGCTGCAGCGCGCCGTCCGCGGCAGCCATTGGAGGGTGAACCAACGGCAAAGGAAGACCTTTCTCTCTGTCTCTCTCTCTCACTGTCCACTCTGCCTGTCAAAAAAAAAAAAATAGAGTCAGAAAATGTGGTGGAATGAGAGGGCCATGCCAAGATGGCTCTGGCGAGCGAGCGTCAGTTACTCAGCAGTGGCTTCAGACACCCCCTTGGAAACCACCTGGCAACAGAGTCTGCCTGGCAACAGGCTGTGATTGTTTAGGGCATAAATGGCCCCTTGACCGGATTGGCTGCTTCAGCTATATAAGCTGCTATACCAACTGAATTAAACGAGTCTGCAGAATGCTCGCCTCTGGCCCACTTTCACCCAACTCTGGGCCTGGGTCGTGACTCCATACCTCTTGCCCCCATCATGCTCCTCCTCTCAGAACAAATCCACAGCAACAAGAAAAGGAGTACCTAAGTCTTCCATAAAGAGTTGCAAAAGGTTATCAACCAAATCTTTGAACAGAGACTTGAAAAGTAAGAGAAATCTTTGTAGGTACCTAAGCGAAAGGAGAACATCTCCAGCACAAATGTGTTTCATATCACACCCTAGGAAAGTGGAGAATGTTAAATGTTAGGTAGGTGACAACCCTGTGCAATAACGAATGTTGGCCTTGTCTAAAACTAATACTAGAAGCTATTAAAATAAAAAAATTACATACAATTGGAAATGAATAATAGAAATTTGGAGGCAAGACCCAATAGGAGAGAAAACCTAAGATAAAGGTGGATTGTGAGATTAGTACTCAAAATACATATACCATAAACCTCTGAGCACTTGGAAGTCTGGTTCTGTTCCTCCACCACCCAAAGAGAAAAACACGGCCAATTGCCAGTTTTTTTAAAGATTTATTTTATTTATTTGAAAGTCAGAGTTACACAGAGAGAGGAGAGGCAGAGAGAGAGAGAAGTCTTCTATCTGCTGGTTCAGTCCCCAATTGGCCACAATGGCCAGAGCTGTGTCGATCCGAAGCCAGGAGCCAGCAGCTTCTTTCAGATCTCCTACACAGGTGCAGGGGCCCAAGCACTTGGGCCATCTTCTACTGCTCTCCCAGGCCATAGCAGAGAGCTGGATTGGAAGAGGAACAGCTGGGACTTGAACCCGTGCCCATATGGGATGCAGGCACTGCAGGCAGCAGCTTTACCTGCTACACCACAGCACTGGCCCCTCAATTTCCAATTAAAAGCAAAATCAGGTTAATAAAAATCATCTATTCTAATGAAGCATAGATTAATTTGAGCCCCATATTTCTCTGGGACACAAAAATGGTTCATGTGACCCAGTGTGAGCGATGTCTCTGACAACATCCACACATTAAGGAAAGCTTGGGTGAAAATAGTGCCTGTTTATGTAGACCTATGGCTCCCCAACCAAGGCATAGTTTGGTACAAGAAATTCTGTTGGGAGTCAAAACAGTGCAGCTGCAGCCCCCAGCTCCCCGCTGGTCTGGGAGGAGGATGGGCGGGCTGCTGCCCTTACAGGCACAGGAAGGCTGGCTGGCTGCCACCCTCCAGACACATCACCGCTGTCCCTTGAGAGGGAGGGGTTCTGAAGCAGGCTCTAAAGACAGATGCAAAGTTTTCCTCCAAAAGTGCCTCTCGGTGGGTTACAACACAGAGGCTATTTTAGACAGAGAAGCTAGACAGCGCACAGAGTCAGATCTGGGACCGAAGACCGGCAAGAACGTTCATGGTTCCGTGGGCTGGGCGTGCCCACCAGACCAGCAGACATGCGTGGCAAAGGCACCTTCCAGCCGAGATCACAGCAGACTGGACACATCCTAAACCTCCTGAGATGTTCGTTACTGCCGTCTGACCCCACAGGAGGCGCGGCTACCCTCCCGAAGACATCGCACGCAGCGAGAAAGGGACCTGGCGCAGCCCACCTGTGGCAGCCCTGCAGCAGAAACTCCTATTTGTGAGTCAAGTTGTCCCCAGCCACAAGAGTGACACCAAGTGGACGAGCAGAAGAACTGCCCGCTGAGCCCAGTACAGGGTGCAGAACAGCAAGGAAACCAGTGGTTACAGGTGTCAGGACCGAGTTTTGAACTAGTTTGCTACATGACATAAAAATTACTAAAATAGCTCCATATGGGAAAAAATTAACAACACACATATACTTTGTGTGTGTGTCTGTCTGTCTGTCTCTCCCTCTCTCTGTGTAACTCTTTCAAATATTTTTTTAAGTCTTTAGAAAAATAGGGGCCAATATTGTAGCACAGTTGATAAAGCCACCATGGGCAAAACAGGCATCCCATATGGGTGCCAGTTGGAGACCTGGCTGCTCCACCTCTGATACAGCTCTCTGCTAATATTCCTGGGAAAGCAGTCGAGGATGGCCCAAGTACTTGGGTCCCTGTACCACGTGGGAGATACCGAAGAAGCTCCTGACTCCCGGCTTTGGCCTGGACCAGCCCTGGCCATTGCAGCCAATTGGGGGAGTGAATCAGCAGATGGAAGATCTGTGTGTGTGTGTGTGTGTGTGTGTGTACACACGTGTACACATGCCTTCCTTTCCCTGTGTAACTCTCACTTTCAAATACATAAAAATAAGTATTTTTAAAAACACATGTATACAGATACCCACTAATAACCAAAGGACGTGTAGATGTTACCTGTCAGTGAAATGATGGAAGGCAGCACGGTTACATAGGGTTAAAACAATCAGAAAACACTGCAGCAACTGCGTCAAACACCCCCCAAAAAGGACGCACAACAGCAAACACGGGTGTCGAGTCCCTTTCCTGGGCTTAGGGTGGAGCTCAGTAAACTGAAAAGCTGGCGATGCAGATGGAAGAGAAATTCCACCCAAGTGGAGAAGCCTGGGGCTGGTGGAACAGCAGCTGGGCATGAGGACAAACGTGGTACGGAGGAGGGAGGTGGGAACAGAGCTCAGACACAGCTGGAACCCTGGCATGGAAGATCTCCACGTGGTCTCCTGCTGTCACCACACCACAGTGCCACAGCCTGGGCAGCTTGAACACGGGAATGTGCCATCTAATAACGCTGGAGGCCAGGGGCGGACGCAAAGGTGTTGGCAGAGCACTGCTCCCTCTGATGCCAAGGAGGTCCCTTCTGCTCTTCTGGGTTCTGCTGCTTGTGGCTGTCCCTCCAGCCTCCACCTCCAGCTCCAGTACTGTCTTGCTGGATGCTCTGTCTCCACACGGCATCTTCCTCTGTGTGTGTGCAATTTTCCCTCCTCTTTAGAGGTTACATCAGAGTAAGACCTGGCCTAATCTCATACGGCATCTCCTCTCCTTGAATAATTACATCCTCTGAGAACATGTTTTAAATTCCACCTCATGGGGCCATCTGTGGCTCAGTGAGTAAAGCTGCTGCCTGTGGTGCTGGCATCTCATGTGGCCGCCAGTTCCAGTCCTGGCTGCTCCACTTCCAATCCAGTTCCCTGCTAATGCACCTGGGATAGCAACAGAAGATGGGCCAACAACTAACCAAAAAAGAAGAGAGAAGACCAAATCAATAAAATTTGAAATGAAAAAGAAATGTAACAACAGATACCACAAAAATGAAAAGAATCATCAGATTTCTACAAGGAGCTGTATGCAAACAAACTGGGAAACCTGGAAGAAATAGATAGATTCCTAGACACATACAACTTACCTAAATTGAGCCATGAAGACAAAGAAAACCTAAACAGACCCATTAACAAGACAGAAATTGAATTAGTAATAAAGATTCTCCCAAAAAAGAAAAACCCAGGACCAGATGGATTCACTGCTAAATTCTACCAGACATTTAAAGAATTAACTCCACTTCTTCTCAAGTTATTCAAAACAGTTGGAAAGGAGAGAATCCTCCCAAATTCTTTCTATGAAGCCAGCATCACCTTAATTCCTAAACATGAAAAAGATACAACAGAGAAAGAGAACTACAGACAAATTTCCTAGATGAACATAGATGCAAAAATCCTCAACAGAATTCTTGCCAATCAAATCCAACAACATATCAGAAAGATCATTCACCCGGACCAAGTGGGATTTATCCCTGGTATGCAAAGATGGTTCAACATTCACAGATCAATATATGTGATGTATCACATTAACAAACTGAAGAATAAAAACCACATGATGATGTCATCAGATGCAGAGAAAGCATCTGATAAAATACAACACCCTTTCGTGATGAAACCTCTAAGCAAACTGGGTGTAGAAGGAACATTCCTCAACACAATCAAGGTGATTTATGCCAAACCCATGGCCAGCATCCTACTGAGTGGGGAAAAACTAGAAGTATTTCCACTGAGATCCAGAACCAGATAAGGAAGCCCACTGTCACAACTGCTATTCAGTACAGTCATAAAAGTTTTAGCCAGAGCCATTAGACAAGAAAAAGAAATAAAAGGAATTCAAATTGGGAAGGAGGAAGTCAGACTATACCTACATGCAGATGACATGATTCTATATAGAGGGGATCAAAAAGATTCCACCAAGAGACTATTGGAACTCATAGAAGAGATTGGTAAAATAGCAGGATGTAAAATCAATAGAACTTCTAAGATCAATCCCATTCATAATAGCTAAAAAAAAGATCAAATACCTTGGAATAAATTTAACCAAGGAAGTAAAAAATCTCTACAATGAGAATTACAAGGCATTAAAGAAAGAAATAGAAAAAGATACAAAAAAAATGGAAAAACCTTCCATATTCATGGATTGGAAGAATCAATGTCATCAAAATGTCCATTCTTGTGAAAGAAATCTACAGATTCAATGTGATACCAATCAAAATATCAAAGACATTCTTCTCAGATCTAGAAAAAATGAAGCTGAAATTCATATGGCAACAAAAGAGACCTCGAATAGCTAAACCAATCTTATACAGCAAAGGAAAGCCAGAGGAATCACAATACCAGATTTCAAGAAATACTATAGGGCAGTTATAATCAAAACAGCCTGGTACTTGTACAAAAACATATGGGTAGACCGATGGGACAGAAGAGAAATGCCAGAAATCAATCCAAGTATCTACAACCAACTTATATTTGAGCAAGGAGATAAACCAATCCCTGGAGCAAGGACAGTCTCCTCAACAAATGGTGCTGGGAAAACTGGATTTCCACATGCAGAAGTATGAAGCAGGACCCCTACCTTAACCTTACACAAAAATCCACTCAACATGGATTAAAGATCTAAATCTATGATTAGAATAAGAGAGGGAGGAGATGTATAATTTTGAACATGCTCAAGCTGACTTGTCCCAAATGGCAGAGTTAGAAATGTGCCAGGAAATTCCAATTCAATCTCATCAAGGTGGCATGTACCAGTGCCATCTCACTAGTACAAGTGATCATCTTCAGTTCACAATTGATCACACTGATAGGTCTAAGAGTCGAAGGGATCACACAAACAAGACTAGTGTCTGCTAATACTAACTGATAGAATTAAAAAGAGAATGATCCATGATGGGAAGCGGGATACACAGCAGACTCATAGAATGGCAGATGTCCTAAACAGCACTCTGGCCTCAGAATCGCCCTTAAGGCATTCAGATCTGGCTGAAGAGCCCATGAGAATATTTTAGGCGTGGAAAGCCAAGACACTCTGGCAAAAAAAAAGACCTAAATGAAAGATCTCTGCAAGTGAGATCCCAATGGAAAGAACAGGGCCATCAAAGAAGGAGGTACTTTTCTCTGAAGGGAAGAGAGAACTTCCACTTTGACTATGACCTTGTCTAAATAAGATTGAATTCGGCAAACTCAAAAGGCTTCCATAGCCTTGGCAACTCATGACAAGAGCCTAGGGAGATTACTGATGCCATAAACAAGAGTGTCAAATTGTTAAGTCAACAACAGGAGTCACTGTGAACTTACTCCTCTTGTAGGATCTCTGTCCTTAATGTGTTGTTCAATGTGAATTAATGATATGACTAGTGCTCAAACAGTATTTTACAGTTTATGTTCTGTGTGGGTGCAATCTATTGAAATATTTACTTAATATATACTAACTTGATCTTCTGTATATAAAGATAATTGAAATGAATCTTGGGACAGCACCACAGCTCAATAGGCTAATCCTCTGCCTGCGGCACCGGCACCCTGGGTTCTAATCCCGGTCAGGGCGCCGGATTCTGTCCCAGTTGCCCCTCTTCCAGGCCAGCTCTCTGCTGTGGCCCAGGAGTGCAGTGGAGGATAGCCCAAGTGCTTGGGCCCTGCACCCCATGGGAGACCAGGAGAAGCACCTGGCTCCTGCCATTGGATCAGTGCAGTGTGCTGGCTGCAGCACGCCGGCCGCGGCGGCCATTAGAGGGTGAACCAACAGCAAAAGGAAGACCTTTCTCTCTGCCTCTCTCTCACTGTCCACTCTGCCTGTCAAAAAAAAAAAATGAATCTTGACGTGAATGGAATGAGAGAGGAAGCAGGAGATAGGAGGATTGCGGGTGAGAGGGAAGTTATGGAGGGGAAAAGCCATTGTAATGCATAAGCTGTACTTTGGAAATTTATATTTGTTAAATAAAAGTTTAAAAAAGATTTCAAAATCCATCATCAGAAAAAACTAGCTAGAAAGGAATTAAAATGAATAATTATCATTTATGAGAGAAGAATAGCCTCCTCTTGATTTGTAATAACTTTAATTAAAATGGATTTTGCCTTGTCATATGTTAAAAAAAAAAGATCTAAATCTACGACCCGACACCATCAAATTACTAGAGAACATTGGAGAAACCCTGCAAGACATCGGCGCAGGCAAAGACTTCTTGAGAAAAAACACCAGAGGCACAGGCAGTCAAAGCAAAAATCAGCAAATGGGATTACATCAAATAGAGAAGTTTCTGTACTGCAAAAGGAACAGTCAGGAAAGTGAATAGGAAACCGACAGAATGGGAGAAATCATTTGCAAACTATGCAGCCAATAAAGGATTAATAACCAGAATCTACAAAGAGATCCAGAAACTCCACAACAACAAAACAAACAACCCACTTAAGAGATGGGCCAAGGACCTCAGTAGACATTTTTCAAAAGAGGAAATCCAAATGGACAACAGACACATGAAAAAATGTTCAAGATCACTAGCCATCAGGGAAATGCAAATCAAAACCACAATGAGGTTTCACCTCACCCCAGTTAGAATGGTTCACATTCAGAAATCTACCAACAATAGATGCTGGAGAGGATGTGGGGAAAAGGGACACTAACCCACTGTTGGTGGGAATGCAAACTGGTGAAGCCACTATAGAAGTCATTCTGGAGATTCCTCAGAAATCTGAATATAACCCTACCATTCAACCCAGCCATCCCACTCCTTGGAATTTACCCAAAGGAAATGAAATCTGCAAATAAAAGAGTTATCTGCTCCCCCATGTTTATTGCAGCTCAATTCACAATAGCTAAAATGTGAAATCAACCTAAATTCATCCTGTCAACTGAAGACTGGATAAAGAAATTATGGGATATGTACACCATGGAATACTACACAGCAGTAAAAAAAAAAATCCAGTCATTTGCAACAAGATGGAGGAATCTGGAAAACATGATACTTAATGAAATAAGCCAGTCCCAAAGGGACCAATACATATGTTCTCCCTGATCTGTGAGAACTAATAGGGCACCTAAAACAAAATCTGTAGAAGTGATTGAGAAGCAATGACTTGGACATCCCTTGTCTTCACTGTCGAGGAGCAGGTTTTTTTTTTCTTAATGGAGAATGGGACTGGGAATGGGAGAGGGAGGAGGAGGAGGAGGTGGGGTGGGAGAGGATGTGAGAGGGCGGGTATGATGGGAAGAATCACTTTATCCCTAAAGTTGTACCTATGAAATTTGTACTCATTAAATAAACAGTTTCTTTGGGAAAAAAGAAGATGGGCCAAGTGAGTGGCCCTGCACCCATGTGGGAGCCATTCCACCTGCTGAGAATCGCACTTCTGAATTTTCAGAAAGTTAATTTCCAAAATAGTAATGACTAAGGGTTTCAAATATGGGTAACTTTCTCTTTCTTTTTTGTTAAAGGTTTATTTATTTCCTTGAAGGTCAGAGTTACACAGAGAGAAGCAGAGGCAGAGAGAGAGAGAGAGAGAGAGAGAGAGAGAGAGAGAGAGAGAATCTTCTATCCACTGGTTCACCCTCCTAATGGCCACAACAGCTGGAGCTGCATCGATCCGATCCAAAGCCAGGAACCAGGAGCTTTCTCCAGGTCTCCCACATGAGTGCAGGGGCCCAAGGACTTGGGCCATCTTCCACTGCTTAACCCAGGCCATAGCAGAGAGCTGGATCAGAAGAGGAGCAGCCGGGACTGGAATCAGCACCCATATGGGATGCCGGCACTGCAGGTGACAGCTTTACCTGTTACACCACAGCACCAGCCCCAAATATGGGTAAACTTTCACAAACATTCCTGCTGCTGGCATCAATGCAAAAGTCACTGTTTCATGTATACATGCAGATGCTCATGCAACATACATACATGTAACAAGCACATGTCCGTAAACAACACATACGGACTATGCAGATACAAGTACACACGCAGATTTGAATGAATAGACATTTTTATTCTTAGACTATCAAAACCAGTACAAAGAATGTGGTTTTAATTGCATGATGTTCTTTGTCATAAAAAAGGAATTAGATTTGGTATACCTTAGTGGCAGTATCGTAATACACCATTTGATTCCTTATTTTTAAGTAAAGGGTTGTTTTATCTTTATTAACATAAAAATCTATATGTTAAAGATAAGATATTCAGCACTTACATTTCAAAACTTCTAGCTTATTTTGAAAGTCAGAGAGGCTGAGATCTTCCATCCACCAGTTCACTCCCCAAATGCCTGGAACAGCTGAGCCTGGGCCAGGCCTAAGCCAAGAGCCCGGACTCGGTTCATATTTCCCCTCTGGGTGGCAGGAACCCAGGTTCTCAAGCCATCACCTGCGGCTCCCAGGGTGAGCATCAACAGGAAGCTGGAATGGAAGCGGAGCTGGGACCCAAACCCAGGC
>CM027390.1:1927966-1948908 GCA_015711505.1 Sylvilagus bachmani | reverse complement strand
GCTTGAGTGGTTGAGCTTCTGCCACTCGCATGGAGACCTCGATTGGGTCCCCATCCTGCCTTCAGCCTAGACCTGCCTCAGCCATCGTGGGCATTTGGTAGATGAGTCAACAGACAGGGTCTGTCTCTGTCTCTGTGTCTGTCTGTCTTTCTATCTGTCTCTGCCTCCAAATACATGTTTACAAGTGATGAAGACACCTGACCCACTGACTGCAGGAATCTCAACACAAGGCCGCAGAAGTGTGAAATAAGCAAGTAATGTGACACCTCCAAAGGGACTTCATGGTGCTCCAGGCACAGACCCCAAGAGAAAGGACGGTCACAACATGCCTGGGGAAGAATTCTAGGAGTGGAGCCGGTGCTGCACAGTAGCGGGTAGAGCCACCACCTGCAGCGCCGGCATCCCATACGGGCGCTGGTTCCAGTCCCGGCTGCTCCACTTCTGATCCAGCTCTCTGCTGTGGCCTGGGAAAGCAGTAGAGGATGGCCCAAATCCTTTAGCCCCTGCACCCACGTGGGAGGCCTGGAAGAAGCTCCTGGCTCCTGGCTTCAGATCAGCACAGCTCTGGCCGTTGCAGCCAGTTGGGGAGTGAACCAGCGGATGGAAGACCTCTCTCTCTCTCTCTCTCTCTCTCTCTCTCTCTCTCTCTCTGCGTTTCCTCTCTCTTTGTAACTCTGACTTTCAAATAAATAAGTGTATCTTTAAAAAAGAATTCTAAGATTGACTATAAGGAGACTCAATGTACATGAAAACAATTCAATAAAACTAGGAGAACAATTCATGATATGAATGAGAAATTCAGCAAAGAGATAGAGATCAGGAAAAGAATCAAGCAGAAATCTTGGAAATAAAGAATTCAATAAACCAAATAAAAATATAGTTGAAATATAGTCAACAGACTACATCAAGCAGGAAAACAATCTGAATTTTAAGTATTGAGAAATCCAAATCAGACCAAAAGCAGAATAAAAATGGCCTTCAGCCATTACAGGAAGTCATGAAACAAACACCTAAATTTTGGGTGTTCTAAAAGGTGAAGAGAATGGAAAAGACATAGAAAATTTGTTCAGTGAAATAATAGATAAAAACATCACCAGTCTTGGGAAAGACAAAGACATCAGGGAACAGGATGTCTGTGGAAACAGATGTGACCAAACTCGATCCTCACCACAGTGACAGTCAAGGTCAGAAGTGCAAGACAGAGAATTCTGAGACTGCAGAGAAAGCACCAGATCGCGCTGAAGAGAACCCAGCTGGAAAGACAGCAGCTCTCCCACAGACACCTTACAGGACGGGGATGGAATGAAAGAAGACAAACCAACTAAGAATACTGCAACCAGGGGCTGGTGCCACGGCGCACTAGGCTAATCCTCTGCCTGTGGCGTCAGCATCCTACATGGGTGCCGGTCCTAGTCCTGGTTGCTCCTCTTCCAGTCCAGCTCTCTGCTGTGGCCCGGGAGTGCAGTGGAGGATGGCCCAAGTGCTTGGGCCCTGCACCCCATGGGAGACCAGGAGAAGCACCTGGCTCCTGGCTTCGGATCGGCGCAGCTCCAGCCATTGCGGCCATTTGGGGAGTGAATCCACAGAAGGAAGACCTTTCTCTCTGTCTCTCTCTCTCTCACTGTCTGTAACTCTACCTGTCAAATAAATTCATAAATAAATCTTTAAAAAAAAAAAAAAGAGTGAGCATTTAAAATGCTGGAGATCCCCTGGACTCTGATCCAGCCCTCAGCTCTGGCTGAGGACCCACATTAAATGATTACAAAAAAAAAAAAAAAAAAAAAAAAAGCCTACAATCAGCAAAACTATCACTCAGAAATGAAAGAAAAAGATTTTCCAAAATAAGCAAAACATGAGGGAGTTCACCACCCCCGCACCAGCCTCACAAAGCGTACTTAAGGGAGTCCTATATCCAGAGATAAAAGAAGATACACACCACCGTGGAAACATGTGAAAGCACAAGTTAGAAGAAGAGAAACTAGATGGGCAGATGAAAAACAGAGACAGAACAAGACCAGACCCCGGCAATGTGGTGCACCAGCAAATGACAAAGGTGGCCAGCACAAGGCTGTTCAAAGTGAGCATGGCAAAACCGATAAAATGAAGGAGCAAGACTTTGCCGATCATAATAATCCTGAATGCACACAGACTACATCCTCCAGTCAAAAGGTGCAGACAGTGCCTACAGAAGTTCACTTCACCACCAAAGATGAATGTGCATGGGGAAGCCACTCCACACAAATAGAACCAAAGAAGCAGGACCAAGTCTGCCCAGGGTTTTCAAAAGTCCACAGGAAATGTGCATTATGAAAACTAACGCATAGATTTCAAGAAATTTGTACCAAAATAAACTTTTAATTCTATTCCATAAATTTTTGAGGGCCTTAATGTGTAAGTCAGAGAAAATAGCCCATAAGGCAACGTTGTAAGAAAAAAAAAAAGGAATGACAAATAAGGTCACTATAAAATGACCTAGGGACCAGTTCAATAGAGATATAGACAGGTACTTGCAGGGCAGGCAATGTGGCACAGTGGGCTAGAGTGCCATCCCAAACAGAGTACCAGCTAACGTACCTGGGAAACAGACAATGGCCCATTCCATGCCATGGATGACCCAGAGGTCGTTCCTGTCTCCTGGCTTTAGCCTGGCCCATCCCCAACTCTTGCAGCCATTTGGGGGAGTGAACCAGTGAATAGAAGATTCTCTCTCTCTCTCTCTCTCTCTCTCTCTCTCTCTCTCTCTTTTTCTCTCTCTCCACCTTCCCTTTTAAATAAATAAATTATTCTTTTTAAAAAATCAAATCACTATTCCAGAGCACCCAATTTTGTAAAACAAACATTACTGCAGCTAAAGGAGTGATGAATTCAAACACAATCAAAATGGGAGACTTCTACTCCCCACTTTCATCAATAGACAGAGTATCGAGGACAAAAAATCCCTGAAGAATCAGCAGAGGTAATCGTACTGCAGACAAATTGGCCCAGACACCAGCGAACAGCTCATCTAACAGCTGCCGAATACACTCTTTTCATCAGGACCTGGAACATTCTCTAAAACAGTCCATCTTTTTTTGACAGGTAGAGTTACAGACAGTGAAAGAGAGAGACAGAGAGAAAGGTCTTCCTTCTGTGGGTTCATTCCCCAAATGGCCACTCGGCCGGTGCTGTGCCAATCCGAAGGCAGGAGCCAGGTGCCTCTCCTGGTCTCCCATGGGGTGCAGGGACCAAGCACTTGGGCCATCCTCCACTGCCTTCCCGGGCCACAGCAGGGAGCTGGAAAATGGTCCATCGATTAAGCCGTATAAGTCTCAACAAGTTCATGTCATGAATTTCTGAACATAATGGAATAAAACTTTGATCAACAAAAGCAGAAACCTCAGACTTTCAGCAAACACAAGAGAGTGAACAACGCGCTGTTGAGAGAAGGATTTCTTCAACAAGAAATAAAAGGCAAAATGTAAACATGCCTTGAAATGAATTAAAATGGAAACCTTTCATGCCAGAACTTATAAGGTATAATCAGTACTAAGAGAGAATTTTACAGCAATAGATGTCTATATCAATTAAAAAATATCTCAAACAACCAACGTAAAAACACATCTCAAAAGAAAGAGTCTATCTCAAGGGTATAGAAAAGCAAGAACAAACCAAGACCAAAATAAGTAGAAGGAAAGAAATGACAAATATCAGAGCATAAATAAAATAGAAACTGCATTGTTATACAAAAGATGGATAAAATGAAGAGTCAGTGTTTAAAAATATGACCAACAAACCTTTGGCTAGACTAACCAGGACAAAAAGGAAAATCTCAAGTTGATAACATTGGGGGTGAGAGAGGAGACATCACAACTGATCCCACAGAAATGCAAAGTATCATCAAGGACTATAGTGAGCATGGAAAGCCCCAAAAACTGGAAAGCCTAGGGAGCACAGATAAATTTTTGTGCACATAGAACATGCTCAGACTGCCATGAGAACCTGAGAAGAGTGAGCAGACTAATCACTGCTAATGAGATTAAATCAGTGATGAGAAATCTCCCCCAAAACAGGAAAGCTCAGGACTTGGTGGCTTCACTGCTGAATTCTCCCCAACTTTTAGAGAAAAACTAACTCAAATTTTTTCCAAACTCTTCCCAAAAATTTGAAGGGAGGGAACCATTCCAAACTCATTCTATATGACCAAATATTTTCCAGGTATAAAAATTAGGTAGGAACACACAACAATAAGATAAAACTAAAATCCTTGATGAACAGAGATGAAAAATTCTGAATAAAATGCTATCAAATCAAATCCTAAAGTACATCTAAGATGACTCACTATGACCCAGTGGGAATTATCCTGGAATGCAAGGATGATTCTCAAATGCAAATGAGTAAACATAGCACAGACAGCAACAGAGTGAAGAATTAAAAACATATGATCGTCTCAGTGGATACAGAAAAGCACTTGAAAAAAAAACACAGGATCCGTGCATGATTTCAGAAAACCCTGCACAATGTAGATACAGGCGGCTTGCCTGTCAACATACTAAAGGCTACACATCACAAACCCACACCCAACATCACACTGAGTGATGGAGGAGAGTTATGTTTCCTCCAAGATCTAGAACAAGACAAGGATGTCCACTCTCACAGCTCTTATTCAATTCACTAGTGGAAGTTCAACCAGAGAAATTAGGCAAGAAACAGAAATGAAAAGCAGACTAAACAGGAAGGGAGGAGGAAGGCGAACTATCCCAGTTTGCAGATGATATGATTCTATATACAAAAAACTACAGTAGAGACTCCACCAAAAAACTATTAGAAACAGAAACGAATTCAGTAAAGTTGCAGAACACAAAGCCAACATACAAAGCCAATATCACTTTTATAACCCAACAACCAACTTGCTGAGAGAGAAATTTTGAAACCAATCCCGTAGCTGTAAAAGAAAGCCTAACAATCATCTTAACCAAGCTGTGAAAGCCTTTTACAATGGAAATTACCAAATATTGACAAAAGAATTTGAAGAAAACCCACACACAAAAAATGGAAAGATCTCCATGTTCATAGACTTGAAGAGTCAGGTTACTATTTGTATATTTTTTATTTACTTAAGGTGAACAAAATGCATGTATTTCAAATATACAGATTTAGGAACACAGTGATGCTCCCCCACCCTCCCTCCTGCCACACTCCCACCCTTCCTCCTCACTCCTTTCATATTCTTATTCTTTCTTTTAATTTTTACAATGACTTAATTTCAGCATATTTTATAATCATAAGCTTAACCCTCCACTAAGCAAAGAATTCAACAAATACTAAGAAGAAATAAAGCAAAAACAAAAACAAAAAACACTGTTCAACAGTGGAGACAAAAGATGTAAACAATAATCAGTTCTCAAAATTCAGTTTTGCTGATAAATATTACATTTCTTTTACTCTATTAGTTGCCACGGATCAGGGAAAATATATGATAATTGCCTTTTTGGGACTGTATTATTTCACTAAATATAATGGTTTCCAGTTGTATCTATTTGGTTGCAAAAGATAGGATTTCAGTCATTTTTATGGCGGAATAGCACTCCAGAGTGTGTAGATACAACATTTGCTTTATACAGTCAACAGCTGATGGACATCTGGGTTCATTCCGTATCTTAACTATTGTGAATTGAGCTGCTGTGAACAGGGGGTGCAGATAACTCTTTTGTATGTTGATTTCATCTCACTTCAGTGAATTCCAGAAGTGATTGTTAGGTCATATGGTAGATCTATTTTCAGATTTCTGAGGAAAACCTCCATTCTATTTCCCATAATGGTTGTATTAGTTTACATTCCAACCAGGACTCTATTACGGTATCTTTTCCCCAGCATCTTCAGGAGAAATTGTTATTTTTTTATTTTTTCAATGCTGGTCATTCTAACAGGAGTGAGATGAAACCTCATTGTGGTTTTTCTTGGCATTTCATTGGTGGCTAGTCATCCTGATCATTTTTTCATGTATATTTTGGCCATTCGAAATTCATCTTTTGAAAATGTCTGTTCATGCCCTTTGCCCATTTTTAACTGAACTGTTTTTGCTTCGGTTGTTTTTGTTGTAGCTGAGTTTCTTGAGCTCTTTACAGGTTCAGGATATTAATCCTGTATCAGTTGCACAGTTTGCAAATATTTTTCCCATCCTGTTGGTTGCCTCTTCATTTTGCCGCATGCTGCCTTTGCAATGCAGAAGCTTCTTGGCTTGATGTAATCACATTTGTCTAATTTTATTTTGATTACCTATGCTTCTGAGGTCTTTTCCAAGAAGTCTTTGCCTATGCCAATTTGTGGCAGAGTTTCTCCAATGTTTTCCTCTAGTAATTTGATGGTATCAGGTTGTATGTTTAGATCCATGATCCATTTTGAGTTGATTTTTGTATAAGTTTAATTTAAGGGTCTTGTTTCATACTTCTTCCCATGGAGAACCAATTTTCCCAGCACCATTTGTTGAAGAGACTTTCTCCAGGAATTGATTTCAAGTCATTTCTCAAAGATGAGTTGGTTGTAGAGGCGTGGGTTAATTTCTGGGGCTTCTCTTCTGCTCCATTGGCCTACATGCCTACGTTTGTGTCAGTACCGTGTTATTCTGCTTATAACTTCCCTGAAGTATGTCTTGAAATCTGGTATTGTGATGTCTCTGGCTTTGTTGTTAAAGATCGCTTTAGCTATTCGGGGTCTCTTGTGTTTCCAAATGAATTTTAGCGTTGTTTTTTCTGGATCTGAGGAGAATGTCATTGATATTTTGATTGGGGTTACACTGAATCTGTAAATCCCTTTTGGTAGTATGGACATTTTGATGATATTAATTCTCGGAATCCATGAACATAGGAGATTTTTCCATTTTTGTATCTTTAAGAAGATACAAAAGTATTTCTTTACTTAATGTTTTGTAATTTCATTAAAGAGATCTTTCATGTTCTGGTTAAATTTATTCCAAGGTATTTAAAATTTTTGTAGATATTGTGAATGGGACTGAACTTACAAGTTCTTTCTCAGCCATGGCATTGTCTGCATATACAAAGGGTATTGATCTTTTTGTGTTAATTTTATATCCTGCAATTTTACCAAACTCTCTTATGAGCTCCAACAGTTTCTTGGAGGAGTCTTTCTTTTCCCCTATATACAACCATGCTGTCTGAAAACAGGGATAATTTGATTTTCTCCTTTCCAATTTGCATCTCTTTGATTTTTTTTCTTGCCTAATGGCTCTGGCTAAAACTTCCGGAACTATACTGAATATCAGTGGTAAAAGTGGCTTCCTTGCCTGGTTCCAGATCTTAGTGGAAATTCTTGCAACATTTCCCATTCAATATGATGCTGGCTGTGGGTTTGTCATAAATTGCCTTGATTGTATTGAGGAATGTTCCTTCGATATCCAATTTGCTTAAGGTTTTTATCATGAAAGGATGTTGTATTTTATCAAATGTTTTCTCTGCATCCATTGAGATAATCATATGGTTTTTCTTCGGTTGGTTAATGTGATGCATCACATTTATTGATTTGCCTATGTTGAAATATCCCTGGGGCCAGCACTTTGGCATAGCGGGTAGAGCCACCACCTGCAGTGCCGGCATCCCATGTGGGTGCCAGTTCAAGTCCCAGCTGCTCCACTTCCAATCCAGCTCTCTGCTATGGCCTGGAAAAGCAGTAGAAGGTGGCCCAAGTCCTTGGGCCTCTACACCCACGTGAGAGACCTGGAGGAAGCTCCTGCTCCTGGCTTCCTATTGGCACAGCTCTGGCCATGTGACCATTTGGGAAGTGAACCAGCGGATGGAAGATTCTCTCTCTCTCTCTCTCTCTCTCTCTCTCTCTCTCTCTCTCTCTGCCTCTCCTTTCTCTGCATAACTCTTTCAAATAAAAATAAATAAATCTTTAAAAAAAATAAAAAGAAATATCCCTGCATACCAAAGATAAATCCAACTTAGTCTGGGTGAATGATCTTTCTGATGTTTTGTTGGATTCAATTGGCTAGTATTTTGTTAAGGATTTTTGCACCTATGTACCTATGTTCATCAGGGATATTGGTCTATAGTTGTCTACATTTCTTCTGTCTTCCTCTGGTCTTGGAATTAAGGTGATGCTGGCATCACAGTAGTTTAAGAGGGTTCCCTCATTTTCAATTGTTCTGAATCATTTGAGAAGATTTAGAATCAGTTCCTCTTTAAAAACATGGTAGAATTCAACAGTGAAGCCATCCGGTCCTGGGCTATTCTTGGTTGGGGGGGGGGGGTCTCTATTACTGATTTAATCTCTTTCTTGGTTATTGGTCTATTTAAGTTTTCAGAGTCTCTGTGTCTCAACTGTGTGACTGTATGTGTCCGGGAATCTATCCATTTCTTCTAGATTTTCCAAGTTGTTGGCATATAGCTGTTCATAGTAATAATTATGATTGTTTTTATTTCTGTGGTGTCTGTTGTTGCATCTCCTTTTTCATCCCTGATTTTATTGATTGAGTCAATGGTTGAGTCAATCATGTATCAATTTTGTTTAATTTTTCAAAAAAAAAGCAGCTCTTTGTTTCATTGATTTTTGGTGTTTTTTTTGCTTCAGTTTTGTTTACTTCTTCTCTCTAATTTTGATTATTTCTTTCTTCTCTTGTTTTTCTAGGTCCTTAAGCTGCATCAATAGCTCCTTTATTTGAAGCCTTTCCAATTTCTTGATGTAGGCACGAATTGCTACAAACTTCCCTCTTAACACTGCCTTTGCATATCCCATAAGTTCTAATATGTTGTGTTGTCATCTGGTTAAATTTTTAGAATGTTAAACTTTTAGAATGTTCTGATTTCTTCCATGACACACTATTCATTCAGGAGCATGGTCAGTCTTGATGTGTTTGCATATTTTCTAGAGATTTGTAAGTTGTTAAATTCCAGCTTCATTCCATTGTGGTCAGAAAAGATATAAGGCACGATTTCAATTTTTTTTTATTTGCTGAGACTTGCTTTATGTTCTAGGATATGGTCTGTCCTAGAGAAAGTTCCACGTTCAGCTGAAGAATTTGTAAATTCGACTGTGGGATGTGGATATCAGTTAGTCCCTTGGATCCACAGTGTAGATTAGCTCCGCTGTCTCTTTGTTGGTTTCCTGTCTGTTGATCTGTCCAGTGATGAAAGAGGGGTGTTGAAGTCCTTCAGTGCCATTGTGTTAGGTCTATGTCTCCTTTTAGATCCATTAACATTTGTTTTAAATAGCCAAGAGCCCTGGCATTGGATACATATACATTTATTATAGTCACATCTTCCAGTGAATAAATCCCTTAATCATTACATAACATCCTTCTTTGTCTCTCTCAACAGTCTATTTGTCTGATATTAGGATGGCCACATCTGCTCATTTTTACTTTCTGTTGGAATGGAATCCCTTTTTCCACTCTTTCTCTTTCAGTCTGTGGGTATCTTCGTTGGTGACGCGTGTTTCTTGCAGTCAGCAAATAGATGGGTCTTGTGTTTTAATCCATTCAGCCAGTCTGTATCCCTTAATTGGAGAATTTGGGCCATTTACATTCAAGGTTATTATTGATAAGTAACGATTTGATCCTACCATTTTTCCATAAATATTCCTATTGTTTGCTTTGAATTTCCTTTGTACTTTTACTAGGAGATATTCTGCCTTCGCATTCATTCATGACCATGACTATCGTTCTCTATTTTTGTGTGTAGCACATCCTTAAGAATAATTTATAAGGCTGGATGAGTGATGACAAATTCTTTCATTTCTGTTTGTTTTGGAACGTCTTTATTGCACCTTCATTTATAAACAAGAGCCTTGTGGGATACAGTCTTCTGGGTTAACAGTTTCTTTCCTTTAGAATTTGAACTATGTCTCTCCATTCTCTCCTAGCCTGCAGCTCTGGCCCCCAATATTAGCATTATTGAAACGTCCATCCTGGGGCCAGCACATAGTGGATAAAGCTGTCACCTGCAGAGCTGGCATTCCATATGGGTGCTGGTTCTAGTCCTGGCTGCTCCACTTCCAATCCAGCTCTCTGCTATGGCCTGGGAAAGCAGTAGAAGATGGTCCAAATCCTTGGGCCCCTGCACCCATGTGACAGACCCAAAAAGAAGCTCCTGGCTTCAGATCAGCTTAGCTCCAGCCCTTGTGGCCAATGGTGGAGTGAACCATCGGATGGAAGACCTCTCTCTCTCTCTCTCTCTCTCTCTCTCTCTCTGTGTGTGTGTGTGTGTGTAACTCTGACTTTCAAATAAATAAATAAACCTTTTTTAAAAAGTCCATTCTACCCACAGAAATTTACAAATTCAATCTAATCCCCATCAAAGTACCAATGGCATTTTTCCCAAACCTAGAAAACACATCTTAGAATTCATGTGGAATCAAAAAGATTGTTAATAGGCAAAAAAAATTTTGAACATAAAAAAACAAAATTCAGGCATCACATTACCTGATTTCAAAACATACTATAGAGTTACAGAAACTGAACCAGCATGACACTGGCACAAAACTGGACATACGGATGTCGGAAGCAGAATAGAGTTTCCAGAAATAAGTCCGGGCATCGACAGTCACTTGCTACTTGACAAAGACATAAAAACCTCCATCAGAGAAAGGACAGGCTCTTGGTCGAATGGCGAAGGAAAAACTGGAATCCTCGGGTGACTGAACTTGATCCTGCGCACGCATCCATCCCTCACCCCATACAAAAACCAATTCACAATGGGTCAGCTGCCTAAGCATAAGACCAGACATTACGAAACTTCCAGAGCAAAACAAGATAGACACTTCAAGCCATCAGATAACCAGTGATATTTCGGATAAGACCACAAAAGCAGAAATCGACAAATGGGATTGTATCTAACTAAGAAGCTTTGGTACAGCAAAGAAACAATGAAGAGTGGACAGAATGGGAGGGAACGTTTGCAACTCTTCATCCTACGAAGCGTTAACCTGTTGAATGTATAAGAAACTCGGGGAGAGGGGGACTCCTGAGTACAGGCCAGCCACAAACCACATACACTCAATACGATCACCAATTCCTTTATAAAGCACCTGGGAATTAAATCAGAGTAGCTGTGGAGGATTAACCCACTGTGCTACAGCGCTGGCCCCTAGAATTAGCATTAAAAAATCCATCCTGGGGCCAGCACGGGGACCTGGAAAACTGTTGAGAGGGGAATTTAGTCTTCAGCCGCCTTGATGTTTTGTCACCATATTCAAAGATATTCCAGGATGCTACTTGCCACAAGTTCTCCTCCCAAATAACTAGAATCACACTTTGAATCTGCCAAGGGTTCTAGTTCAAGGTCTTCAGCAAAGGTGACTTCAGCCACTGGTCCAGAAAGCTGCGTGGCCATGGAGATCCATGTGGTCACCTCTGGTCTGTGCATGGTGGCAGCGCCGCAGCCCCAGGGTCCTTGGCTGGGAGCAGGCGAGGGCACAAATCCGAGAAAGTGGGTTCTCGAGAGATCTAGTCAGGAGCACTAAGGAAGCCTGAGCGTCCACGAGAAACTCCGTCACGCACACCGGGCACGCTCTGTTGCAGAAAAGCAGCTAAAACGAACAAAACCAAGCAAACTGGCCCGAGCCCTGCTTCCACATCACCCTGAGAAAATCATTGAACCTGCTTGAGACTCGGGTTCTGCATCGGTCGAGGGGGCATTGTCGCAGCTCGTCCCACACTGCCTTGAGCCTCGGCGGCACCTGCACCCGAAGATTCTGCCCCCGTCACAGGCCCGCTTTCCAGGACAGGGGTCCCTGCCCCACCCCAGCAACTCCTCTGTTTCTCATGAAGAGTCCGGGGAAGACAAAGGCCAGCTCCAGGGTGGCGCTAAGATCCTGCCCCGTTCCTGTTCCCAGGCGCAGAGACCCTTCCAAAGACACACCTACTTCTGCTGCTCTCATTTCTGCCTCCTCTGTCTTCCCTTCCTTCAACCTGGCTTCCACCCGTGTTATGCCACCGGCTCTGTTCTTGCCACCATCATGCGCGACTTTCTTCGGTTATATTTCTGTCCTTATCTACCGAGAGAGACCCTTGCAGGTGACTCCCGCAGGGACCACCTTCCTCCTGGCTCCTGCCAGGGCACTCCCGCTGGTCCCCTTCTGTCTGGGTGCTGCCCTCCTCCATCGTCTCCCTGGGTTTCTCCTCCCCTCCCTGTCCCTTTCCAGCCCACACTCCCCTCCACGCTACAACCCTGACTATCCAGCTGCCAGTCCAGCCAGCTCAACCCCAGCGCATCCCCAAGGAAACTGAAATGTGCCCCCCGCACCAGCCTCCCTTACTCCATCCCACCATTCACCCAGGGGCTCAGACAGAAACCAGACATGGTGTGCAAGCCCTCCTTCTCTGAACGGTCACACCAAACTCCAGGCAAACCCAGCCAGTCGACTTGCATACAACCTGCCAAGATCCGCCCTGAGCTGCCTGCTGCTGCTCCAACGTGGTCTTCCACGGAGACAAACAGCGACATTCTGCACGCGCAAGTGTCCCCTAGCCTCACCCATTTCCTTTCTGCTTAGGAAGACCCGTCCGTGGTTTTCTAAACTCTTTGTTACAGCCCTGTGACCCTGCACGTCCCCCAGGCCCTTCCGTCTCTCTCCAACCTCATCGCGACTCAGTCCGTCTCTCTCCCACCCACCCGCAAGGCATTCCGTCACGTCCTAGGCCGTGCTTAACTGGAGGGCCCTTTGCGAGTGCTGGCTGCCCTGCCTGGAGTCTTCCATCTAGACTGCTCGTCTTCGCAGCCCTCCTGGCTCCGTATCCTAACAAAGCTCCATAGGATGCTTTCCCGTCTCCCTCTCAGCACCACTGTGGGAGCCCTCAGCCCTACAGCAGGATCCTCGGGCTGAGCGCACACTGTCTTATTTAACAGTGTGCCCAGCACCTGGCACAACGCCTGCTAAGTAGTAGCACTTAATAAGTAAAATAATTACTAATAAAACCTCCACTGCATACTTCATGTATGGAAAATTAAATAGTATGGTTAGGCAGATGCAATTAAACAGCATGATTGGAAAATGTTCTGCAATTGCAAAGTAACTAAACTCCATCAGTGTTTTACCTACTGAGCATATAGGAAGGGCCTTAAATTCACAGAAAGCGATGATTATGAAAAAATGCATGGGTTTAAAAGTTATTTGCCCCAAAGTAAACTTGTACTAGCTTGTTGTAACACGTCCGGGCAGGATCCAGTCCAAGACACTCGGAGGGAGGAAGCATTGGTCTGGAAGAAGCCCCCGGAGTCAGAGAACGTGAGCGTGGCGAGGACTGAGAAGTGCAAGCACCAGGTTTCCCGTGCAGCGTGGGCGGGCGGACGCTGCCACCTCCAGGCTCTACAGAGGTTGTGGGGACTGCGCGGTCTGCAGATGCTCGGCCTTTCAGGGAGGAGTGAGATGACGCTGGAGGTGGAGTTGAAGATGAAGCCTGCCACGGGAGACCACCCCTCCAGCTTGACCTTGCCCAGCGGTTGAGGGCAGCACCACAGACCTCCGGGTGCGTGTGGATGGCTGTCTGCTCCAGGAGTGCCAAACCCACACACCCGAGCCGGGCCCACACGAGCCGGGCTTCCCGCGGGAGTTTCCAGGAGGGGGTCGGGATCTTCTGTCCCTATCTGTGGAACAAAACACAGCTTTCCTAGGATGCTCCTGAAGACAAAGCAGTCGGAGCAGCGGCCGCCCAGAGGGGAGAGTGGACCAGCGCAGGGGAAAGTGGACCGGTTGGGAGCCAAGGTCATGGCCATGGTTTCTGTGGATGCAAAGCCAGAGAACAGCATCAGGAGCGTTGGACGGAAGTCAGCCCAGGCTAAGGAACACCAGGGAGCACCAACAGGGAGTCCACGCTCCTGCTCACGTCTCTCAGCAAGAACAAATGGGGGAGGCAGCACGTGGAAGAATTCTAACCCACCCCACAGTCCCGATGCACCAATGCACCAAAGGCGCAGTGAGGGGTTAGGGTCCGGACTCTCAGCCCTTGAGAGGCGGTGAGCGGCCGGCATCGTGTCTTCTGCCCAGGGGCTCAGGCTGGAAAGCCGTCTTCATGGTTCAGTCTCAGTCCTCTGTGCACACGCTGGAGCCCTCTGGTGTACTGGTGAGTTCTCACATAAGCTGTTCCCTACAGCACAGCATGTGGAGGTGCAGAGGCTTGGCCCAGCAGTTCATACAGCCCCACGTGGAGGGCCTGGGTTTGCAGCCCAGCCTTGCTCCCAACGCACCCTGGGAGGCAGCAGGCGATGGCTCCAGCACCTGGGCCCCGCCGCCCACGTGGGAGACTCAGGTGGTGCTCCCGCCTCCTGGGCGAGGGAACCAGCAGACGGAAGAAATCTCTCTGTTCTGTCTCCGTCTCTGGGTGTGTGCGTGTCTCTCAGCCTTTCCAATAAATGAAAACAAACTGACTTTTCCAAGTAGGAACTACAAGGCGGGCACTGCAGTGCCACACGCAAAGCCACTGCTTAGCACACCCGTACGGGAGGCTGGTCCAACCCCACCTCCTCTCCTGGCCCGGTTCCCTGCGAGGGAGCACACCGGAGGCAGAAGGACTGGCCACTGCCCCTCCCGTGGAGACCAGGGAGGAGTTCCCGGTTCCTGGCCTCAGCCTGGCCCAGCCTCACTGTTGCCGGCATTTCGGAAATGAAGCAGTGGAGGGATGAGTTCTCTCCGTCTCACACCCTGCCTTTAAAATAAATAAAAAGGAAGCTTTTAAAAAAAATAACTAAAATATAAAATAATTTTTGAAAGCCCTGGAGTTTTTACTTCTTGCCGTTCCCACGGAATGGGAGCAGCCAACGCGCCCTGTCTTCCTCGGCTTTCGTACGCAACCTCGTTCTGGAAAACAGGTAATGTCACCGAAATGGGAAAATACAGCTTCCCGTCCCGCTTTGTCACGGGAAATAGCAGGACAGGCCCATGAGTCAACCCTTCTGCGGCAAGCGGGGGCGCCCTCTGGCGGCCGCAGCGTGCGTCTGCGCGGCCACGCTGCCAGTCCGAGCTGCAAGAATCACCTTAGAGAAAGGAGCCCGCCTCACCAGTGCGCAGCGGCCGCCACGGACCGGACCACCGGCAGCATCAAGTGCTAGACCGACAATGTTTACTTTGCTGAAGGCTCGCCGATGGCCAAATAGTTGCCCAGCAGAGACGAGCGAAGCGACAGACAGCTCCCAGCATTTGGGGGTGAGTGCCCTAAGGAGAGTGGTGGACCTCGGGGAGGGGGGGATGCAGGAGTCGTGTAGGACGCAGGCCTGGGAGGGCAGCACAGAGCGAGGCAGCCACTGCGACCCCGACCCACAGCCCGGGAGACCGTTGCAGGAGGCCGGGCACAGAGGAGAGCCCACTCACCAGACGCCAGCGTCCCCTGGCTACAGGAGGATCCATGTCACCCCAGATGAGGAGCGCACACTGAGAGCTGGAGAACACAGAAGGAGCTCGCGTGGTCTGCGCACAGCCCTGAACACAGGCTGCAGCCGGGTGCGGCCATGCTGAGGAAGTTCTTAGACGGAAGCCCCTGCCCACCCTTGTGCCTAGAGCCCCACAGATTCCACCCAAAATATGACTGTGGCCTCATGAACTGAAGGTGACCCACAGCAGGTGGGTCAGCACGGCAGGGGAATCCTGCACCCAGGACCCCAGACCTGGAGCCCATCCCCCAGTCCCACGCCGGCACAGCCACGGCTCCTGGAGGATCCAGGACCACACCTGGACCCTGAAGGCCGCACTGGGACTGGACACACATGGCCCCAGCGCTCTGCCAGACCGTGTGGGGACTACACAGGGCGTTGAACTGGGACCACAGCCAGAGCAGCCGACCAGGCTGATGAGGGAAGAGGCTGGTACCACGAGGGCCACGTCGGCACAGCAGCGGCAGCAGCTGACCCACCGGGGTGCAGACATCCAAACAGGGACGTGCAAGTCCCCGTGGCCCATCGTGCAAGTCCCCGTGGCCCGTCGTGCAAGTCCCCGTGGCCCGTCGTGCCCCAAAGCAGCACATCCGCCTAGAGGAACGGATTCGAAAGCGCTGGCGACGGCGCTCGATGAGGTAGCAGAGGGTGCACAGGGGCAACGTCCAGAACCAGGAGAGCGAGGCCTGGCTCAGCTGGGGCATTTGCTGAGGAGGCAGAGATCTCGAAAAGGAGAAGGACTCGACAAGTCAGAGACAGTGCTGAGCTAAGCCAGTGACAGACTGGACACCTGAGCTGGAACACAGGTCCTGTGAAACGTCCAGTCAGATGCGCAAGAGACGTTACACAGGGAGGAAGGTGGGCAGCGGCAGAAAGCCTGTGCAATGAGACAGCAGTTCAGAGCTTCTGCGGTCTCAGGAGTCAGACGGCCGTGTGGACACGGGAGGCCCACAAGACCCCCCGTAGCCACGACCGGAGAAGATCCTCACTGCGACGCTGCGCCAATGCTCCAAGGAGCAGCACAAAGAGAATCCCAAAACCTCAGAGGAAAGGCACCGGGGCACGCTTACGGATCCCCGTTAGACTGGCGGCGGAGTCCCGGGCAGAGACCTCACAGGCCAGGGCTGCTGACTCCCAAGTGCTAAAGCAAATAACACCCACGCAGCGGTGCCACCTTTCAAAGGGGAAAGGGAAGACTTCAATGAAGACAACGGAAATGGAAGGGATATATCAGCACCAGACCGCCTTAAAAGATGCCCCCCCCCGGCACCCGCACCCACACCGCACCAGCAGCAAAGGGAAGATAATCCCCATTGCTGAGAACAGGAGCAGGTGCAGTGCCCACCAGAAGAGACGGCACCCAGGAGGCACGGCTGAGAAGCAAGCGTCTTCTGTCGTGAACCACAAGCCACAAAGGCACCCAGAAGGGAAGGAGGAAACCGCGGGGACACATGTGCGTGGAGGAGCACTGTTCAGCCACGAACAAGAACGGAATCCTGGCATCCGCAGCAAAATGGATGAAGCTGGGGGGCAGGCTGAGACAGAGAGGCAGACACTGCGTGGTCTCCCTCCCACGTGAGTGCCCACCATCAGAGCAGGTGACAGACTCCACACGAAGCCCATGGAACCAACGGTGTTCTGCACAGAACTAGAACACACAACCCTGAGATCCACATGGAGGCGCAAAAGACCCCCCAACTGGCAAAACAGCCTCAAACAGAAAGAACAAAGCTGCAGACACCGAGGTACCGAATTGTGAGACCCTCCTCAGGGCACGGTAACCAAAACAGCATGGGATGGGATAACAGAGGTCCAGGGGTCCCGGGGTCCAGAAGGGACCCCAGCAGTGGGTCTGTGCATCCACAGCCAGGTGATTCTCACCAAAAGTGCGAGAGAGAGAGAGAGAGAGACAGAGACAGAGACAGAGACAGGGAGAGAGAGATAGGGACAGAGACAGAGACAGGGATAGAGCTAGAGCTAGAGCTAGAGCTAGAGCTAGAGATAGAGATAGAGATAGAGATAGAGATAGAGATAGAGATAGAGATAGAGATAGAGATAGAGATAGAGATAGAGAGAGGACTCTTCCAGCTGCCTTTTCACCCCTCAAATGCCCACAGCAGCTGAGACTGGGCCAGGCTGAAGCCAGGAACCAGAAACTCCACGCAGGCCCCCGCTGCATGGCAGGGGCCATCACTCACCGTCTCCCAGGCCCGTCAGCAGGAAGGACTCTGACGGAGCTCTGAGCTGGGATGCAGGCATCTCGGGCAGCAACTACCTGCTGCACCACAGCACACCCCTAGGGACCCCTAAGGACAGCGGTTTAATTCATGGGAGAACTGGACACCCATATGCAGAAGACTGAACCTTGACAGCCACACACCGCCTTTCCCTCTCACTCTGTGAAGATCAGCTCAAAGCAGGCGAGACACCACCTGTGAGACTTGGACTATGAAACCACTATAAGGAGAGAGAAGGGGCCAGCACTTGGCATAGCGGATAAAGCTGCCGCCTGCAGTGCCAGCATCCCATATGGGCTCTGGTTCGAGACCCAGCTGCTCCACTTCTGATCCAGCTCTCTGCTATGGCCTGGGAAAACAGTAAAGATGGCCCAAGTCCTTGGGCCCTTGCACCTGCTTGGGAGACCCGGAGGAAGCTCCTGGCTTCAGATCAGCACAGCTCTGGCCGTTGCGGCCAATTGGGGATGGAAGACACCTCTCTCTCTACCTCTCCTTCTCTCTGTGTGTAACTCTAACTTTCAAATAAGTAAATAAATCTATAACAAAAAAAAAGAAGGAAAGAAAGAGAAGAAGGCCCTCCACGCTACTCGCATAGACGATGCTTTTCTTGGACAAGACCCCAAAAGCACAGACAACAAAAGCGAAAACAAGACATATGAGATGCTACCAAACCGAGAGTCTTCTACAGGGCGAAGGAAACCACAACAGCAAAGACAGCCTATGGCACAGGAGAGAGAATCTGCAAACCATTCACCCCACAAAGGGTTAATGCCCAGACTATGTAAAGAACTCAAAAAGTGCAATAGCAAAAAAAAAAAAAGAAAGAAAGAAAGAAAGAAAAATCCAATTTAAAAATGAGCCAATGATATCAATAGGCACTTCTCAAAAGAAGAAGCTGGCCTGGCCAACATATTCATGAAAAAATGCTCAGGACCGCTAACCTTCATGGAAACACAAATAAAAACCACAGTAAGTGTCATCTCACGCCATTAGCGTGGCTATTAGCCAAGACACAAGATGACGAATGTGGGTGAGGGTGGGAGCCCTGAGACATGATGGTCGTCTGTAAAGCAGCGCAGTGGGGAACGGCACGAGGATCCTGACGAAACTAGGACTTGGTCTGCCGTGTGGTCCTCCTACGTAACATCTGGGTGTGCATGCAAAGGAGAAAAAACCAGCCTTTCAAACAGACACCTGCTCCCCCAGGCCATCGCAGCACTGCTCACAACAGCTGGGACATGGAACTGACCTTCCTCGTGGACGAGAGGACAAAGGGCATGGGGCACACACGCACGGTGCAGCACTGTCCATCCCTGACGAAGAGTGAAATCTTAGCCTTTGCAGCACCGTGGATGGACCCAGAGGGCATCGTGTTAAGTGAGATAAACCAGACACAGAAAGACAAATGCCACGCGTTCTGTGCCCCTGTGCCGACCTGAACGTGGACTAGCGGTTACTGAGGATCTGGGAAAGGTAGGGGGCGGAGAAGGAGGCTGGCAGCCAGAGCAGAGGTGTGTGGTGTCCACAGCACAGTGCATGGTTGGCGCTCAGAATACACCATTGTTTCTCTATGAACAAATTCAGGAGAGGAGCTCAGAGACTCCAAGTGAAAAGGAGAATCACCGTGATCTGGTCTGCAGCCTTCGTACATGGATTGAAGTAGGCAGCAAACCATGAGTAGGCACAATTACCACGTGGCGTTCCATGCAGGGCACTGATAAAGGCTTCGATGGAGCAATAAATGTAATACTTGTGGCGGCTTTAAAATGAATGCTTGATCATGGAAGTAGACACAGAAGCAAAAACTTGGGCCTTAATGAATTTAGGAAGTTTGCGGTGTCTAAGATATGGAAATGCCATCTTAGGATGACTTGACGAGTGTACATTGTATACATGAGTTGAACTATCACGCTATACCCCACAAATATGTACAAGTAGAATGAAAATAATTCTTAGAAAATAAACCAGAAGACAAAAATGAGGGTTAGGAAGGTTAGCAAGAGAAATTAGAACACTTTTATACACTGGGTGGGACGAGAGAGTGTGCAACCACTAAGGAAAACGCCACGGAAGTCCCTCAGAAAGTGAAAATGGACGCCACGTGATCCGCCAGCCCCGGCTGTGGCTGTGCCTCCGAACATGAAAGCAGGATCTCAAGGCTGGTGCTGTGGCTTCTGCAGCACCGGCATCCCACACGGCACCAGTTCAAGTCCTGGCTGCCCAACTTCTGATCCAGCTCCCTGCCAATGGCCAGGGAAAGCAGTGGAAGATGGGCCAAGTCCTTGGGCCCTGCACCCACATGGGAGACCCAGAAGAAGCTCCTGGCTCCTGGCTTCGGATCAGCGCAGCTTCAAAGTGAACCAGTGGGGAGTGAACCAGCAGATGGAAGACCTCTCTCTCTCTCTCTCTCTCTCTCTCTCTCTCTCTGCCTCTCCTCTCTCTGTGTAACTCTTTCAAATAAATAAATAAATCTTTAAAAAACATTCTCAGACACAGGAATTAGGACTGTGGCTGGTGAGCTGGGCTGGGGGTAGGGAGTGGTAGCCTAGTGGGCAGAGGTCTCAGAATGGACAGAGAAAGTTCTGGAGGATGTCAGGCAGCGAGTGAACGCGCCGAGCAGGCCGACCGCACACACGGAACAGGTGACACGGGAAATCGTGCGTCGCATGGCTTCATCGCAGTAAGCAGAGGGGGATGTGTGCGTCCTGCCCAACCCACGGGGAGAACAACGCGGCTCAGCCGGTTCCCACAGGCCTGCTGGTTGCAAGGCAGGGCCCAGCCCGGCGAGAAGCCACTGGCCCACACCCCAGCGAGGGCCCGTGGCCTGGGAGCCCGCGGCAGTCCTGGGGCTAGAGCCATCTGCCTCCCACTGGGCAGTCCAGGCGTCCCCACTGCACTCCCCTCCTGGAGCCCCTCTGGGTGCTTCTGACTTGGTCCCAGGAGACTCCTTGCACACAGCACCAGGGAGGGGCAGGAGCAAGAGAGGCCCCAGCCCACCTGACTCCCAGTTTCTCAAGGGCCAAGCCCGCCCTGGGGCAGCCCTCAGGTGCTGGCCCTGCCACTGCGTCAGACATCCACCTGCCACACCACGGAGGGCAGGGACCTGCCCACCTGCACCCAGCTGAGGGCCACCCACAGTTGAGTTAGCAGTTGAGAGTACAGAATCCAGCCGACAGGACAAATAGGTGTGTGCCAAGATTCCAGCCTTGGCATGATTTAAAATCATGGGAAGCTGGAGATCAGCTCATGTCCACCCACACAGGACTGGCTACCCACGCGAGGGACCCAACTCTACGTTCAATGGAAATGGCCCAACTGCGGGCAGGGTGCTCGCGGGTGGCCCTGGCAC
>CM027390.1:1904596-1927466 GCA_015711505.1 Sylvilagus bachmani | reverse complement strand
CTTTCTCTAGCTTGTTTCTCTGTTCTTTCCCTCAACCCTGAGATTTCTTTTCTCCAGGTATCAGCCAAGATCCTTCTTCTGGTACAGCACCCATCCCAATTCACCAACTCTGGCTGGGGTGGGTGGGTGGGTGGATTCGAGGAAGGTAGGATGGATGGGTGGATGGATGGGTGTGTGGGTGGTGGATTCGTGGGTGGGTGGGTGGGTAGGTGGATAGATGGAAGGTAGGATGGATGGTTGGGTGGGTGGATGGGTGGGTGGATGGATGGGTGGATTGGTGGATGGAGGGAGGGATGGGTGGACAGACAGACTGGATTTATAATAAGCAAGTCAAAATCACAGGCGAACAAAAGTTGCTGATTTCAGTGCAGAACGCTGATGAGAAGCAGAAATGGCGCGTGTGACCCTACGCGCTCCAATGGGTACCTGGAGCAGGAGCCAGCATGGTCACGGCAGGTGCCCCCACCGCCTGCCCGTGGAGTCGTGCTCAGGCCGGCCCGGATGCGTCTCCACCAGCACCATGCCGTCCAGAAGGCCGGGATCTGTAGTTCTCAAACCTTTGCCACGCTCCGAAGCCACCCTGGGGCAGAAGGAGCCAGGGCTGAGCCACCGCGCACCTGCGCGCACCCACGAGGCGGCGCCGCCCGCCACCGTGTGGCCTGCGGAGGTTCTGCCGCGGAGCGCTTCCCCGGGGCGGGAGCCGAGGGTAACGCAGGTGCCCGCCTCGCTGCCCGGGTGCGGAGCGCGGCTCCCGCCTTCCCGCGCCGCGGGGACCCCAGCTTCCCCTCCACCCGCAGCTGCCAGCGCTCCCGAGGCGTCTCGGCCCCCGACCCTTCCCCGCGGCCTGCCGCGGCGGGTTCTCCCCACGCGCCACCCGCGAACGTCCCTTGCCAGCTGTTGTGGTCCTGCCCATCAGTGCACTGTCTGATTGCCCGGGATCCCCTCTGAGCCATTCGGAGCTGCGCCGCGTTTGATTGCCAGGTATACGGGGTTTTCCTAGGCACCTGTCGCTAACAATTTCTAATCGAAGTCGGGCAAGCTCAGAGCCTAGCCTTTGCAAGACTCCGCGTTGAGTGACGCGTGTCCTGGGCCCCAGCGTGCGGTCAGTCCCGGCGGATGTGCCAGGTGCGGGGTGAGGGCCTGTGTGCCGCAGGCGCTCGGCAGGTGAGCTGCTGCACCAGCGCCCGCCGCACAGGGGCGCTGCGGAGCGCGGCGCGCCATTCCTTTCGGATTTATTTTTTATTTTTTATTTTTTTTGGCTAGTCTGTCCTATCCGCTGCAGAAAGGGGAAGATGGAAGACTCGAGGCTCTCACTGCGACGTTGTCCGTGTTCCCAGTTCTGTCCGTTGCTGCTTGATGCGTCAACGGTTCTGTTATAAAAACACGAACATTTCTGTGACATCCCTGTGTGTGACATGCGCGTCTTGTGCTCAACACACCCCCGGCTTTTCATGAGAGTGTTGAGACCACTGGCGTTTAACGCGAAGACGGATCTGACTGGGTTTAAGGCTCCGTGTTGATTTCACTTCCTGGTGCCTCATAACCCTGACCCTTTGCTCCCTCCTCTTGGGTAATGTGGGGGGGTTTGTGTGTGTCCAGTTTTAACTTATCTCTGTGCTTTTCAGCAATATCTTTGTGGGTGTCTCAGCAGTTGCTCTACAGATTAAAATACACGTGCCTGGTCTCACATGTGGCTTAGAGTCAACATTGCCCCACTTCAGGTAAACTGGAGGAGACCTGCACCTGTCGGGCCCCGCCCAGCTGCAGCCTGCACTGGCCGCAGTATTAGGTCTGCACACGCTAAAAACGCCACGTGGCAATGCTGCAGATCTTCCTTTTAAGGGATTTTTTTTTAATTTGAAAGGCAGAGATACAGAGGGAGAGGAAGAGACGGGGGAGGAGGGGGGATTTTCCATTTGCTTGTTCACTGTCCAAGTGACTGAAATGGCTTGGGCTAGGCCAGGCCGAAGCCAGAAGCCTCAAGCTTCATCCGGGTCTCCCACGTGGGTGCAGGGGCTCAGGGACTTGGGCCACCTTCTGCTGCTTTCCCAGGCCACAGCAGGGAACTGGACTGGAAGTGGCGCAGCCAGGACTAGAACCAATGCCCGTATGAAATGAGGCATTGCAGATGGTGGCTTTACCCACTACACCACAGTTCTGTGCTATCGACTTCTACCGCTCTATTTGTCTCAAGGGTGTTTGCGAGGATCAGCCCCTTGTCCCCGATTCTTCATGCATGAAGCGATTTTAGATTCTCTCCTGCACAGGTAAACGTTACGTTGACTTTGAGTCCTACTCAGCCCAGGTAGATCTGATCACAGAGTGGCCTTGCTCTCTCTGGGCAGGCTTTGCAGTCTCGGCTCTGCCCTCAAAGCTGTGCCCTGTTCCTCAGCGCCCGTTCATGCCCAGGTGACAGAGGCAACAAGACTGTCCAAGTTCAAACGCAGACCTAGGAGATCCCTTTTCTGGTTTTTCCAAGCTGCTGTTGACAGTTTCGGTTCAGTGTTTTTGACAAACGCTGCAAGGATGGTGCTGTCCCCGCTGAACCAACTCTGGAGCTCATCACGCAATGACACAGCCCTGGGAATGGGTCTCTCCCCGGGACAGACGGTGACGGCTCTCCCGGCTGCCTCTGAGCGTTGGCAGTTGTGACACGGCGGCTCTGAGGATTTTCGGGGCCCCTGAGGGGTTCTGCACGCGCAGTGTGTGTCCCCCACTGTCTGTCCTCCAGCTGACAAGCAGTCAATCTCTGCGCAGCCTGTCGGAGCACTCCAAAATAAAGTAAAAAATAAAAATTAAAAAATATATAAATGCTGCAGGAATAACACTCTTGAATAGAACAGTGGAGCACATATTCATGACTTGGGGTTGATCAATGGTTTCTTGACACCGAAAGCACAAGCAGTGAAAGAAAAAATGGATAAATTGGATTTTGTTAGAATGAAAAACCTTATTCATCAAAGACATGGCCCAGAAATTGTAAAGATAACTTAGCAAATGGGAGAACCATTTTTTTAAGATTTATTTTTATTTATTTGAAAGGCACAGTTACAGAGAGAGAGAGAGAGAGAGATCTTCCATCTGCTGGTTTGTTTCCCAGATGGCAGAAATGACCAGGGCTGGACCAGACAGAAGCCAGGAGCTGGAGCGTCTTCCAGGTCTCCCACATGGGTGCAGGGGCCCAAGCACTAGGGCCATCCTCTGCTGCTTTCCCAGGTGCATTAGCAGGGAGCTGAACTCAAGATGGAGCAGCTGAGACTCGAACCATCGCCCATGCGAGATGCTGGTCTCACGGGCGGCAGCTTTGTTGGCTACACCACAGCACCAGCCCCGAGAAACGTTCTCAAATCATGAAAAGAAATCCGTATCCAGAATAATAAAGAACATTAGCGATGCACCATAAAATGAGGACCCAATCTTTGAAAAGTGGGCAAAGGATTTGAGCAGGTAGTTCTCCAAAGAAGATATTGAAATGACCAGTGAGTACCTAGGAGATATTCAGCGTTGCTGGTCTATAGGGACTGTACATCCACGCCGTAAGGACAGGGTACTTCATCCACCAGGGTGACTAAGATAGCGAAGAAAGACAATAGCAACTGTTGGCAAGAACGTGAAAATTCAGAAACTCGGAACCCTCGCGGGTCGTCAATGCTGGGATTGTGCGATGGTGTGGCAACCTTGGGAACCATGGCAGTGCCTCAGGGCCTGAGCTATGGAGTTACCCTGTGGCCCAGGAATTCCATTCCTGGAAACAAACCCGAGCAGAATGCAAGTGTGTGTGTGCAGGAGAACTTGTACGTTCACAGCCGCACAGGAGGATAGACGCTGCCGCACACGCAGGCCACGGAATGCACGGGCGATGGCGAGGACAGTGCTGATCCTGCTGCAGCCAGAGAGCACAGAAGGGTGGGAGTGCGAGAGGCCATGGTGAGAGACCCCGGGCTGAATGACTCCATGCGTATGAAATGCCTGACTCGGCAGAGCCCCGGAGATAGAACCAGGGGGTGGGGAGAGAGGACAAGGACACTACTGCTACCGGGGAAGGGGCAATAAAAAATACCTTAACGTTCGTGAGCGATGCTGGTTGCACAACCTCCAGTGCGCTAAAAGCCACTGAATTGTGCATTTAAAAAAGGATGAAGTTGTGATACGTGAATATTGTCTCAATAAAGTAGTTATTCACCGAACAGTGCATTTTCACGTCTCGAGGTCTGACCACGCAGTGCGACCAGGGTCGGGTGAGTGGATCCTCGGTGAGCTGAAGATGTTCGTGACGCTGGTGCAGCCCGCCTGGGCACTGTCACGTGGCTCCCACAATTAACATGGGTATTCCCCTTGGACTGCCTGTATCTAAAATGAGTGTACCCCTTGGGGCTTCTAGATTTAATATGGAAATACCTTGGGTGGTTTCTTTTTCTTGTAAGATTTAGTTATTAATGGCCAGTGCCACGGCTCACTAGGCTAATCCTCCACCTGTGGCGCCAGTACCCCGGGTTCTAGTCCCGGTTGGGGCGCCGGTTCTGTCCCAGTTTCTCCTCTTCCAGTCCAGCTCTTTGCTGTGGCCCGGGAGTGCAATGGAGGATGGCCCAAGTCCTTGGGCCCTGCACCTGCATGGGAGACCAGGAGAAGCACCTGGCTCCTGGCTTCGGATCAGCGCAGCGCCAGCCACAGCGGCCATTTTGGGGGGTGAACCAATGGAAGGAAGACCTTTCTCTCTGTCTCTCTCTCTCTCACTGTCTAACTCTGCCTGTCAAAAAAAAAAAAAAAAGATTTAGTTATTTATTTGAAAGGTAGAATTACAGAGAGAGACAGAAGAGCAAGACCTTCCGTCCAATGGTTCACTCCCCAGATGGCCACATGGCTGGAGCTGGGCCCGGATCTGAAGTCAGGAGCCAGGAGCTTCTTCCAGGTCTTCCATGTGGGTTCAGGAGCTCAGTCACTTGGGCCATCCTCTGCTGCTTTCCCAGGCCATTAGCATGGAGCTGGATCAGAAGTGGAGCAGCTGAGACTTGAACTGGTGACCATATGGGATGCCAGCACCTCAGGCAGAAGCTTTACCTGCCACACCTTGGTGCTGGCCCTATGACTTCTATATTTAATATGTGTATACTTGGGTCAGCACTGTGGCATAGTGGTTAAAGCCCCAGCCTGCAGTGCCAGCATCTCATATGGGCGCTGGTTCGAGTCCTGGCTACTCCACTTCCAATCTAGCTCTCTGCTGTGGCCTGGGAAAGCAGTGAAAGATGGCCCAAATCCTTGGAACCCTGCACCTGCATGGATGACCCAGAAGAAGCTCCAGGTTCCTGGCTTCAGATCAGCACAGCTCCAGCCATTGCAGCCATTTGGAGAGTGAACGAGTGAATGAAAGACCCCTGCCTCCCTCTGCCTCTCTGTAACTCTGCCTTTCAAATAAATAAATAAATCTTAAAAAGAAACTCCTGAAGCTTTTTTAAAAATGTGTATACCTTTGTTGTTTTTATATTTCATGAGAATATATCCTTTGGCCCAGAATTCTCAATTCTAGGTTAATGTTCTATTTAAACTCATGTACACACCCAAAAGCTTTGATGGAGCTATAGCTGCCAACATATCTGAATATATAAGATAGAGTACGGACAAGGTCTCCAGCTTAGTTAATGCCACTGTACAATGTTACTGATTTGTCAATGTTCGGTGAAGCTGGCTGACACCCATGTGAGATTTTGTCCTGTCTTGCAGCATGTTTAATCTAGGTTATAGCAAGCTAAATGTTCATCACCATGAGAGGTCTGGGCTAAGTACATATGTTGCAAAGCGTAGCCATCACGTGGGAATGAGCAGCAGATGCGGGAGGACGCGTTCCTGCACTCAGGAGCAGGAGGGAGACACTCAGGGTCCAGCTCTCTGTGGCTTGTCAGGCGACATTCTGATGATCAGTGCTCAGGTGCTACGTGCGCTGGGGAAAGTCCCCGCCCTTGGGACCAGGGCCAAAGCCCAGGAACCTCCCGCCCCACTGTGCGTCTGGGGATTGCGTCCCTGGGCTGCAGGCGCTGCCGTCACCGAGTGCATCGGCTCCACAGAAGCACTTGTAGCTCAGCCGCTGGACACGAGCGCAGAGAAAAAGGCCACTGCTCTGTCCCCGGGATGGGAGGCGAGAGCCGCAGGGTGGGGAAAGAGGTGAGGTCTGCCCCCGCCCGGTCGGGAAGGGGCAGGGTGCAGCCCCCCCCCGGGGAGCTGCGTGCCGGCGCGGACGCCTGTGCTGTGCTGCTGACTCATCGCTCCAGCCGGCAACACCGACCCAGCCCTAGCAACCGCGGGCACCTCCAGGCCCTCTGCGTTCCTAAGGAAACTGTTGTTTTGCTGTCGCTGCGAGCCTTGTGTGATGACAGACGAAAATCGTCCCGGCTTGCCCACCTTCGAATCAGCGCGGCTGCACGTGGACAGAGCCGAAGCTCAGCACGGACACAGCTGTGGGCCCAGCGGCCTCCAGCGGCCTTCTCAGCCTTCAGAGAAGAATCCTGGTCTCCTTTCAGCTCCCTAGCCTCCGAAGGCCGGGAGCCGCCGTGGTCCACGGCTTGCGGCCACCTGGTTCGTGGTGCTGGCGCTGAGCATGGACAGGGACTGCCCAGATGCAGGTGAGAAGCAGGGCAAGCCAGAGCCGGCTTCCAGCACATGCCAGGCTTCTTCCTGGCCTTCCACGTCGGTTCTTATCTCTCGGAGCTGCAAGCTCACTGTGGCCCTGTCTCCTCGCTGCCCCCTCAGCTCATCAGGGCTACATCTCTCCTGCCACGAGGCCATTTCCTCCCTCCTCTCTGCTAGCCCCCAGCACCTCTATTACCCAGGCTCCTCTGCTGGGTCCCTGCATCAGGCCCCCAGAACGAAGCTTCAGACACTGGTCCACGCTTCGACTTTAGGGTCCACCTGTGCGCCCAGTGCGCGTTCCAGCCCAGGCCTCTCTCTTTCACGCATTATTAGTCTTACTTCAGCTGTGTGTGCTTATAAAAAGCCTGTGATGAGTTGATACAGGCCTATGATGTGGGCTGATCAAAGCATTTCCATCTCACAGGATTTTATTGTTTATTTATGAGGCAGCAAGACGGAGAGACACAGGATCAGAGACCGAGAGCGAAGCTCCTCTGTGCTGAGCGCTCCCGATGCCCTCCGTGGCCCGGGAGAGGCTGCAGCTGGCTGCCTGGAGCTCATGCGGGAGCACAGTGAGTTGAGCCACCGCCGCTACCTCCCGGGGGCCGCACTAGCAGGAAGCCGGAACAGGAACCGGAGCTGGGTGCTGAGCCGAGCACTGGGATACGAGACACAGGCGTTCTAACTGGAGTCTTAGCCACTAAGTCAAACATATCTCCCCCCCTTGAACTTGGAACTCTTGATTTCACATCAGTGAGTCATTGTGTTCCGGTGCCCACGGCACAGTGGGGTGATTGTGATCCGCAGTAACCTATTACGTATCTTCTCAGTAGACGAGAGGCCCTCCAAGGCTCTGAACACAAGGAGGTGATTGGAGCTAGAACAGTAACGGCTATGACTGGGTCAGCACGAACCCTGTGCATTGATTGAGGCAGCACACTGCACCCTGGCCTCTTTCCTGGAGGCCCACAAGAGCGCTTGGAAGTGGTGCAGCTGCACAGTGAGGTCTGTCCAGTGGCTCTGTCTCCGTGCGCTGTGCCTGTCCCATCTTCCTAGCTCATGGCAGACCTGGGTGTTGCTCAGGACCTGTTGTCCCTCCCTCCTCTCCATCAAGTCTTGTTCACCCTGCACCAGTGACCCTGGTTCAGGAACACAGCAAGCAAGCAGAAGACAGCGCCCCCTCCTGGACAGCCTGCAGGGAGTTCAGAGGGAGCGGGGCCTGGGAGGAACAGTCCTGCCAATGTCACCTTACAGAGCAGAGAGCTGCGAGGGCCGCAGTGACAATGCCAGGTCACGGGGCAGAGGAGTGATGGGGCTGAGCCACAGCTGCGTGGGCTTTGGCACAGAGAAAACACAGGGGCGTCCACTCAGGGAGCTGATGGGACTCGGGCATAAGCGAACCTCGCCAGGTGGGGGTGAAAGAGCACCTTCCCTGGGGGGCCTGGGGCCCCCACCTTCCCACCCCCCAGGATAATGTGCCAGGGAATGAGTCGTGAGAAAATCGGCCTCTTCCTTAAACAGCCGAGTCCCCTGCTGATCTCCCCACCTCACCTCCAGCCAGCCTTGTGCCTCGGGAATGACGGAGGGCAGCCCGACCCGAAATGCAGTGCCAGGCACAGCCGCTGCAAGGAGAGACGGGAGACACAGGAGAGGGGCAGGGTTTGACCCCGGTCCCAGGGGACCGTGGAGCTGGACGCTGAGTCATGGCTCAGGTGGTGGGACGTGACACCTGCCGCGTCGGCAGGGAGAGAGGGGCGGGCGCTGGCTGAGACCCAGGGCGAGAGCAGCGCCCAGAGCACTTTCCACACTGCCAGGACCTGCCAGCCCAGGGAGCTGAGCCGGGCTGCACCGCTGGGGCACAGCGGCTGTTTGCCTGTCAGGCGTCTCCTGAAGGGGAGCTCTGGACTTGCAGGAGTGGGTGGCCAGGACGACGTCAGCCGGATTCACTGCACGTCAGCAGGCAGCAAGCGTGGTCCCTCCACTGGCGAAGCGCTCTGGCAGGTGGCGGCAGGCTTCCAAGGACTTCTGTGCATCTGCGCGTGGACACTCTGGGTGTGTGCACACACACACTGACCACAAATGTCAATCCCGAGGCCACGAGCATGTGGATGTAGACACTGTGTGTGTGTACACGGTGTACATGTCAGCACACATGTCCAAATGGTGTGTACACACACAGATACCTATGCTGTTGTGTATGCATCTATCAGTACACATGTGCATGTTTGTGTACACACATGATATACACATATGATATACACTGTTGTGTGTCTATCAGTACACATGTATACCTTGTGTGTACACACATGAACACCTATGCTGTTTTGTATGTGTCAGTACACAGGTACACATTGTGTGTGCACACATGAATATGCATGATGTTGTGTGTCTGTCGGTACATATGTGTACATTGTGTGTGCACACATGAACACATATACTGTTGTGTATATATTGCATTCTGCATATCCATATTTATATGTGCATGTATGGATATGTGTGTGTCCAGGCATTTGTGTGTACGTGTGTGCATACATATGAATGTGTATGTCGTGTGCATGTGAGAGTCTCCATACATGAATGTGAATGTGTGTAGAGGTAGTATGTATGTGTGTTTACATGAATGTGTGTGTATTTATGTCTCTCTCTATGGACATGGATATGTATGTGTCTACACGTACGGATCGGTTATGTGCAGATAAAGTGGCTGTCCCATGACCACGTCCTCGTCCCCTCCCTGTGCCCCACACCCCTGCATGCTCCCCCAAAATGGCAGCCCCTCCAGACAATGCCCTTGGAGACTTTGCCACCCCTTGCTGGGCACACAGGAGAGAGCTGCCGTGTGCTCAGGCCACCCAGCTAGAACTGGTCAGCCCGGTGCCCACCACATGGCCGGCACCAGCCCACCAAGCTGCTCCCTCCACTCAGGCCCGCCGCTCACCACCCAGACCCTCGCCCCTCCCTGCCTTCCCCAGTCTGACCCAACTTGTGCTACCCGGAACCTCTCCATTCTGTCTATTGTTACAATGTTTCACAGCTTGGTTGGTGTATGAGAACATGTAATGAACATGTAGGTAGTCAACTGCGCAGCTGGAAGAGTGTGACGTGGGTGGGCTCTTGGGAAGTCATCGCCATAGCTGAGATCATGAACATGTCAATCACATCTCAATCACCACACGTCAATCACATCCAGTGTTTCCTCGCCCCGCTTGGAAGGCAACTCTCCCACCCAGCTGTGCTGTCTTCATGAAACACAGGTTTGTATCACATGCCATTGTATGTAAGTGCCATAGCACTCTGGACTTGCCTCGTCTGACTTATCCACACAGCGTAATTACTTTGAGATCTTTCAGTGTTGTTGTTTTTTGCAAGCCTGCGTAGTATCGCGTCATGTGGCTACATCGGCACACGCTTGCCACGCGGGCCAGTTCCAGTATCTACAGCAGATAAGGCCTCTTGGAACATTGTGTGCTGCTGTTTATATGGAATAGAGTTTCCGTTTCTCTAGAGTAAAAATCCTGGGCCATATGGCAGACGTCTCTAATTTTTGTAGGAAACCACCAAACATTTTCTAACACGATGTGGAACTGCACACAGCTCCCCCACTCCCTGGAAATGACCATACTCCACGTAGCAGGATCCGAATTCTGAATACGGCCGTTGTAGGAGGCGTGTGGCGGTCTCTCACTGCAGCCCCAACTTGCATTTACATAATTGTGTTCAGAACACTTTCATTTTCCTGCTTCTTGTCCACTTTATCTTGGTTATGATGTGTCTGTTCCTACCTCTGCCCATTCTTGTGCATCATCTTCTAATTTAGAAATTAGAGTTATTTTGTTGGATACTATCTATTTCATAGGTGAATAAATATTTCACGGATATTTTCTATTAGTGGATTATCTTCACTTTCACAACAGTGTTTTGAAGCACAACACTTCTAACATCAATAAAGTCAAATTGATTTTTTTCACCTTTTAATATAACTTTGAGGCTTTGGGATCCTTTTAAGTAATTTTTTTTTCCAAATGCATAGTCACTACGATTTTCTCTTCCGTTTTCTTCCAGAAGTTTTGCAGTTTTTCTATTACATTTGGATCTATAGCCTATTTCAAGTTGATTCTTAGCTTTATTTATTTATATTTGTGTGTAAGAGAGAGAGAGAAGGGGAGAGACAGAGAGGCAGAGAGCACTCATCCACTGGTTCACTCCTCAAATGCCCACAGCAGCTGCCCGGGGCTGAAGTCGGGAGCCAGGAACTCAATCCAGGTCTCCCACGTGTGGCTTGGACCCAGCTACTTGGGCCCCACCGTTGCCCCCAGGAGGCACGTTAGCAGGCAGCTGGAATCCGGAGCAGAGCCAAGGTGTGAACTCAGGCGCTCCTGACGGCTTCGCCAACGCCTGTTCTCGAGTTGATGTTTAAATGGTGTAAGATCAGGGTCTGTGCTTCAAGTTTGAATGGTTGTCGTTGCGCCACTGTTCAACTGTCCTGGGACCATCTGTTGCGGAAATTACCCTTGAACTGCCTTGCCACCTTTGTCAAAAATCCATTGATTAGGGACCAGCTTTGTGGCACAGACGCCAGCATCCCACATCCGAGCGCTGGTTCCAGTTCCAGCTGCTCCGCTTCCTATCCAGCTCCCAGCTAGTGCGCCTGGGAAGACAGCAGAAGACGCCCCAGAATCCGGGCTCCCGCCACCCAGGTGGGAGGTTCAGATGGAGTTCCTGGCTCCAGACTTCAGGCTGGCCCATCTCCAATTGTGGCCGTTTGGAGAGTGAGCCAGTAGATGGAAGATCTCTTTCTCTCTCTCTCTCCCTCTCTCTCTCCCTCTCTCTCTCTCTCTCTCTCTCTGTGTGTGTGTGTGTGTGTGTGTATCTCCATTTCTCTGTGTCACTTTGTCTTTCAAATTAAAAAAAAATTATTAAAATCCATTAGTAATAGAAATGCAGATCCATTTCTGCACTCCCGACTTAATTCATCTATCTTTACGACTCCACCATACATCTTTGTTTAGCATAGTTTTATGTTCTCTTGAGATCCTATAGGATATTATTCAACTTCATTCTTTTTTTTTTTTTTTTTTTGACAGGAAGAGTTAGACAATGAGACAGAGAGAAAGGTCTTCCTTCCGTTGGTTCACTTCCCAAATGGCTGTTAAGGCCGGCGCACTGCACTGATCCAAAGCCAGGAGCCAGGTGCTTCCTCCTGGTCTCCCATGTGGGCCATCTTCCACTGCCTTCCCAGGCCACAGCAGAGAGCTGGACTGGAAAAGGGACAACCGGGACAGAACCGGTGCCCCAACTGGGACTAGAACCCGGAGTGTTGGCACCGCAGGCAGAGGATTAGCCTAGTGAGCCGCGGCGCCAGCCCTCAACTTCATTCTTTTTAAATGTCATTTTATCTAAATTAGGTCATTTGAATTTCCATTTAAATTTTAATTTAACTTCTCAACATGGAACAAACAGGGATTTGATAGGCATAGCCTTAAGTCTCCATCAATTTGAGAACTGATATCATAACAATATTGTCTTTTTAAAAAAGATTTATTTATTTATTTGAAAGGCAGAGAGAGAGATCTTCCATCTGCTGGTCACTTCTCAATGACCATAATGGGCCACTCCAAATCCGAGAGCCAGGAGCCTCATCCAAGTCTCCCACATGGGTGCAGAGTCCCTGTACTTGGCCGTCTTCCACTGCCTTCCCAGGCACATTAACAGGGAGCTGGACTGGAGGTGGAGCAGCTGGGACTTGAACCGGCATGCTTATGGATGCTGCCATCACAGGCAGTGGCTCAGCCTGCTACGCCGCAGCGCCGGCCCCCATGTTACGTCTTTTAGTTCATGATCATAGATCACGACTGAACCCCCATTCTTCTGCATCTTTATTTTTTTCAGCTAAGTTATACAGCAAGAAATTCCAAACAAGATTAATGCTAATAATTAAGTGATAAAAATTATAATACATCCAGGTTACAACAAGTATGAGATGTATTATAAGATAAAGTAGAGAACTCAATGACTGTAGATTAACTAGACTGTCATTAACAATGACCGTAGATTAACCATATGGGCACCAGTTAGAGTCCCGGCTGCTCCACTTCCCATCCAGCTCTCTGCTATGGCCTGGGAAAGCAGTAGAAGATGGCCTTGGTCCTTGGGCCCCTGCACCCGTGTAGGAGACCTGGAAGAAGCTCCTGGCTCCTGGCTTTGGATCAGCACAGCTCCAGCCATTGCAGTCAAACTGGGGAGTGACCACCAGTCCCATGGGAGGCACCATGAATTCTGTTTGAATGACCAGGCAGGTGCAGTCGGACCATGGGCGATTCCATCCTTGTAGGAACACCACGGGGTTCACTCCCACCGACCGAGGATCTGCCGGCCATCACGCCACGTGCGGTCCAGAGAGGCGCTCACCCTGAGGTCTGAGACTTAGTATGAGCACTTACTCAAATAAGTGGTCAGTGACACAGTCTTAGGTCATCGTTGTCAATCACATGTGCGGCCCGCAGTTGTGTCCACGCCCATGGCAGGTAACAGACAGGAAGTGAGGGCCTGGCTGGGGCAGCAGGGCTGGGATAAATTCCACCTGGAGGAGCCTGGGGGGCCCTCCCGCCCTGCGGATTACAGCAGCCCCCATGCCTACAGCCAAGCTTCTGCCCTCCCCCAGATACACCCCAATATGTGAAACAGAAAGCAACACATATGTGTCTTCTTGCTATAACTTGTGTGCGCTTACTTTTAAGAGAGAGAGAGAGAGAGACTCCATCTACTTGTTCATTCTCCAAAAGCCCACAACACCAGGGCCACACACTGCTGAATCCAGGAGCCAGGAACTGGAGCCGAGTCTCCTACGTGGGTAGCACCTGTGTGAGCCATCAACGTTGCTTCCCGGGCTGTGCGTCCACGGAGGCTGCAGTAGGGAGAGAAGTGGGCACTCGAACCCAAGCACTCCAACACGGGATGCGGTGGCCCAAGCGATGACTCCACTGCCGTGCGGACGCTCGCCCCCTCGGTATCGTGCTGTCTGTCCTCTGCACTGACCGCTTGCCACGTGAGGCCGGAGTAAAGGCCCCAGGGGTGCTGGGCCCAGCCCTCACGGTGTCCTGCCCCACCCTGCAATGGCTCGGGATGACGAGGGTTTTCGTGTAAGCTGGGAAAATGTAGAACAGGACAGCCCCTGTCGGCCTGTGCGGTCAGCTTCGCGAGCCGCTGAGCCTCTGTTTGCCTTCGGAGCCCTGGGGTCAGGAAGGGTCACCCACCCAGAAACACAGGCTGTCTGTAGGGACGGCGCTCCCAGCTCCCAGCCAGAGCTGCTATAAGGCAGAGTGCCAGCTCTCCCTCCTCCCCGACGCCTCAGTCCCCAGCCACCCTGGCTGCCCGCCGCAGCTCGCGCAAAGCCGGGAGCCCTGCGAGCCACTGTGCTGTTGTGAGAGCTCTGTGTAGCTGTTTTCTTTCCGAAAACCCCCTCGGGCTCTCCGTGGAGTAAAACGGCTGCACCCATGCCATGGTTGATCCTCGACCAGAGTTTGAACCCACCCAGCTAGGAGTCCGCCGGGCAGGCGGCAGGAGTGGACACTCAGGGACTTTGGCAGTGTTGCCCAGGCAGAGGTGACCCCCTCAGCGAACGCTCACCCCAAAACCAGCCTTCAGAACCCGGTGGCCGCCGTGGATACGATTCTGTCACGTCTTCTGCACACCGAGACTCTTTCATGAATGTCAGTGTAACCCATGAAAAGCTGTCCCCAGATGGTCCCGGTGACAACCCGCCACCGTGAACAAATGACAGCTTTACATGTGGATATGCGTCGAGTGTTGAGCAAGTGGGGCAGGCATCACCCTGTCTGAAGCACCGTCTTATTTGTGAAAGTGATGCTGCTTTTAAAAATGTAGAAATGACGCTACAATAATCAGGCCAACCCTGCAATGTGGTTGGGTCACTGTGGTGGCGAGGCGTCACCCCCGGGATCTTGCCCTCCCTGTGAATACCCTGGCCGGGGTGTACTAGAAAGACCAGGGCTACTGGGTTTCACCTTCCGCACTGGGCTAATTACGTCTAATTAAGCCTAGGACCACTCCAGCTTAAATGCAGAGCTACCTGGCAGCTTCGCAGCAGGGCTGTTGTGGGGACGGCCTTGGGACACCTCTCAATGCCATGAACCAAGCTGTGGGTTCCCTCCTTTCCTCCCCATCTGCTGAGGTTCACGTCCGCAGCTTGGAGCAGGCTGCCTCCCAGAGGAGCATCCCGGGGCTTTGGCTCAGCGAAGGGCATCCAATCTGGGCCGGCGCTGTGGCGTCGTGGGCTGAGCCTCCGCCTGCAGCACCGGCATCCCATATGGGCGCCAGGTTCATGTCCCGGCTGCTCCTCTTCCATCCAGCTCTCTGCTTATGGCCTAGGAAAGCCGTGAAGGACGTCCGAAGTGCTTGGGCCCCTGCACCTGCATGAGGGACCCAGAAGAAGCTCAGCTGTTGCAACCATTTGGGGAGTGAACCAGTGGATGGAAGACCTTTCTTTCTGTTTCTACCTCTCAAATAAACAAGTAAAATCTTTAAAAAGGCAGGGAGGGGTGTGTCCAGTCACAGCGTCCATGCCCCCAGGTGGCCGTGCAGAGCACATAGGACCGTAGCGGCAGACACGGCTTTGCCACTGAGTCTTTGACTTTGGCTCTGACCGTGATGCTTTTTCGCAGTCCTGCCTGGTTTGGGAAACTCGGGATGTGTAATGGAAATAGAATTGAAGACGCGGAAGGGGTGTCCTGGAAGGAGCAAGACATGGTGGGTTAGTAAGGAGAGTCCCGTCCACGTGCTGAACCTAAAGCCGACAAGAGCAGGGCGGATAGCAGGAGGCTGCCAAGGATGCGATGGAGAACCGGCATGGGGGACCGGAGTCAGGTGTCGACAGGATGCCATGCAGCATGGAAGCAGCTCATCAAGGCTGGGCCACGACGCCGATACATTTCCTGCAAAAACCGAGTAGATTGTGGTCATATTTCAAAACTGAAACTTGAAGCATATGAATGAGTAATTTTCAAAATATGTGATTTCTGATAGCATAGTAAACTAAAAATCCAATAGATAATTAATATTTAATAAATTCTTACAATGTTCTTAATGCAAGACTTTTTAAAGCTATTTTTTATTTTCTTTATTTGAAAGTCAGAGTTACAGAGAAAGAGGAGAGACAGAGAGAGAGAGAGAGTCTTCCATCTGCCTGTTCACTCCCCAGGTGGCCACAACAGCCAATGTTGAACCAGGCCAAAGCCAGGAGCCAGGAGCTTTTTCTGGGTCTCCGGCGTGGGTGCAGGGGCCCAAGGCCTTGAGCCATCTCGCACTGCTTCTCCCAGGCCGTTGACAGGGAGTTGGAAAGGAAGTGGAGAAGCCAGGACTTGAACTGGTAGCCATATGGGATGCCAAGATTGCAGGCCACAGCTCAACCCATTACACCACAGGGCCAACCCCTTAATGCTTTTTAAAAAGCTATTCCTACTATGTTTCAATACTGTCAATGTAGTAGCATGCTTTTGAAAAAGACAGAGCTAGGTTATCTCCAATTCCAAAACAATTTAAATGTGTTTTGTCTTTCAGCTCATCTCAATGTGATGAATAGCAACACGCAGTCCTATTACAGACGGTTCCAGTCACGAAGCCTTGCTCTCTGGGGTGTTCGTGGGAGCGTCTCAGAACTTCTCAGAACGTTCCTCCCGAGGCAGAACTGAGAGGCACACGCAAGTCCCATGGCCTCACTGTCAACGGGAGCGACCCTGGGAGACCTTGACAGAGAAATCAAAGGGGAGTCTCGGCCCCAACCGTGGTTCCCTCTCCTCCGCACCAGCAAAGCCCCACGGCAGGCTCAGGCCGGCCGCCGCCTTCAGCAGCACGCACTGTTCGCAGAGCGGACGCTCGCCTGCTGTTTCTCAGCCCACCCCTGCGGGCCACTCAGAGCTGAGGAATGTTCCGGGCGGGCGGGCGCTGTCTGGCTCCGTGTTTGTCCTGACGGAACATTCTCCTACCTAGGTGAGGAATGGCGTGCATTTCCAACACTTGTCTCTAACAGCACTGCACACAGAAATCACCCTGCACGGGCCCTGCCTGCCTCCAGGATCAGCCGGCTCGCTCCCCACCCCCAGAAGGCAGTGAGGGCCCAGCGGGGTGCCCCAGGGAGCCCCCATCTCTGTGCTTTCCCGTCTCCTGCAGGAGCTGACAAAAAGCCGTTGTTAGCAAACTCGCATGACGGAATACCACCAGAGAGACTGCAGGGACGTTACCAGCAAGGTCGCGGCACAGCCAGGACTCGTGCAGACGGAGGGCAACCCTGCCCCTCACGGACGACTCCTCCATCAGTGTGGGTTCGCCTCTGGCACAGCACAAGGCAGTCACTAGGTAGAAAGCTTGGGTGGAATTCCCACCTGCGAGGCCTCGAGAAGGGGTTGAGGACAGAGCCCGTGGGGCAGGCGTGGGAGGGGGCTGCACTCCTGTCCCTAGTGGTTCATGGGTGGGGGCTCTCAGCAAGACGCCTGTTGGGCGCCGCCCCGGCTTCCCTATACCCCCGTCCTTGCCTCCTGGGACATCTCTGAGCCATGGACAGGTCAGCGAACCAGGTGGCTCATGCCACTCTCACTATTGCTGGAGTAGCTGGTGATGGGGTGAGCAGGGGCTACCCCAAAACCTGGCACCTAGCTTCTCAGAGCACAGCAGGAGTAGGAGGGCCTTGCTTACACACCCCTCCCCTGTCTCCCATAAAGCAGGTCGTAAATCCTAGGAAGGACCTTCTGCCCTCCCTGGAGCAGGATGTGAGAACCTCACCCCTGCACCTGCAGGGGAGGAACGGGACACGGAGAAGAACCTGAACGCACAGCCTTGCCGCGACCCCCAGTGCGGGACCCTTGGGACACACGTGCCCTTGTCAATCAGCCTTTCCCACGGCCGCCCACCTCACAGCCCAGAATGGACGAAGGCTCTCCTTCGTGTCCACGGGCTCCCGTGTCTCGCCACGCTCGTGTCTCTAGCTAGTCTGACTGCCACTGGGGTCTCAGCTGGGACACTGGAGATAGGGCACGCTGCTATTCCCTCCACGAGCCGCTATTCCCTCCACGAGCCGCTATTCCCTCCACGAGCTGCTATTCCCTCCACGAGCCGCTATCAACCAGACAAAGGCACCTCCGAAGGTGCTGGGAGATGTGTGTCTCTTGTCATTCCAAGTTTCCTCACAGAAGCAACAGGAGCTATTTTTAAGGCTTTTCTCAGCTTCTCGGAGGGTTTGGTGCGGCCCTGTGATACAGTTCTGGCCAATAAAACAATGACAGCTGACAGTCATGGCTCCTCCTGCTCTCTCCTGCTGGAAACGTGCAGTGGGCACGGAGAAGTGCCTAGCAGTCCTCAGGCTAGGTGCACACCTAAGGCTTGACACCAAAACAGCAAAGACCGTGGGACGGAGAGGGAGACGGTATCTACGTTCCTAAGCTCCACCCGAAGCCTCGAAGAGAATCCTGGACTCCCCACCCTGTGAGGCAGAGAAAATCCTGTTTAACCCAGGAAGATCCAAGACCTCATGGTGTTTGGAAAACTCAAAGCACTCTTGAACACAAGAGTTCTGATCGGAGCCTTTGTAGCCCACAAAGGCCCACCAAGAACCATCCAATCAAGCTGGCCGTTCCTGGAACAGCCCAGACCTGCAGCTCAGGGGGGCTGCGTGGGGGAACTCTGAGAGCCGAGCACGTCAGACCTGCCCCTCCTGTTACAGCCGCTTCCAGCAGGTCCTGGAGCTGGACGGCCAGGGGCGCCTGAGCTGCAGGTGAACCTGGGTGTGCCCGCACCACATGCTTCTGCACCTGTCCACGAGGGACCTGGGAAAAGCTGACAGATGGGGCCCGGGGGCCAGGGCTGGGGGCTTGGCCAGCAACGGGGCGCTGAGGGTCACAGGGACACAGGGAAGCAGTCGGCTTTGTCTGTCGTCACAGGTGCTTATCTCCCCACGCGTCACCCCAATGTCTGCATCTTAAGGAGAAAACCGTTATAATCATTTTCCAATATAGAAAAGGCATTGCACTAAAAAATGCCCCCAGTCCAGTGAGGGGCCACAAAAATGTGTAGGAGCTCCAGGGGCTTCTTCTGGGTCTCCCACATGGGTGCAGGGGTCCCAAGCACTTGGGACATCTTCTACTGCTTTCCCAGGCCATAGCAGAGAGCTGGATGGGAAGTGGAGCAGCCGGGACTCAAATCAGCGCCCATATGGTATGTCAGTGTCGTAGGTGATGTCTAAACCCACTCCACCGCCATGCCAGCCCTGACTCAGCAGTTTTAAGCTGGGCTGCAGACCAGTGTGTTCTGTAGGGGCCAGCATGTTCAGGTGCTGGGAGTGAACGTGTCCTCCTGTGCATCCTCACCGGGGTTTATTGGGGGCAGTGTTGGGGCCTTTACGACGCCTTGAATTGTCCAATTGTCTTTCCGTTTGATGTCCGGAGGTTTCACACCTGGGCCAGGCGAGTCCATGAGTCAGCAGCAAGCCCCTGTCCGGAGTGGGAGAGGGTGAGGAAGGAGTGGGCTCCCCAGGACCTGGTCAAGCGGAGCCAAGAAAGGGGGTGCATGGATGCTGAGAGCAGGAAAAGCATTGCTGTGAAAACGCCGGCAAGGAGAGCTCTCTGGGAGGCAATGAGGGTGGACGAGAGGACTTGGCCCAGACGCCCGCCCCGCCGTCCCTGTGGAGAGCAGCGTCCAGCTCTGTTTGCCTGGCTTGTTTCCAGGGTGATTTTGCCACCCACGGTAATAAGTATCTTTGTCATCACAGTGTTTCCTGTTTTTACAGCCAAATTTTATTTTAAGAACGTTTATTAGGGCACATCCTGTGTACCTCCCTGGCGTGCGGCAGCTTCAGGGTGAAAATGCAGAAAGAGGGGCGCAGGTGCATGGGCAGCGGCTAAGTCACTGCTGGCAGAGCCACAGCCTCATCTGTGCAAGTCCTGTGCAAGTCCTCTGCAAGGCCTGTGCAAGTCCCACTGCTCCGTTTCTAGTCCAGCTTCCTGCTAATGTGCACCCCCGGAGGCAGCAGCGATGGCTCAAGTGCTCGGACGCCTGCCGCCCGCGTGGGAGACCAGGGCTGACCTGCTGGCTCCCGGCTTCCGTGCGGCGCAGCCCTGGCAGGTGCGCCATCTCCCTGGTCTGTCTCTCCACCTTCCAAGTAAAATGAAAATAAACAAATAAGGAAAAGGAGGAAACGACGATGGAGAAGCATTTCCTCCTCTGAGCGCTTCCTAAGAGCTTCATTGAGAAACAATTTGTGTCACATTTGATACATGTTGCTGAGTTGTGGCGCAGCCCACACCCGGGATTATCATCACCACAGCCAAGGTGTTAAGCATACTCATCACTTCAGCCATTTTCTTGTGTTCTTTGTTTTTTTTTTTTTTTAAGTTATTTATTTAGTTTGTGTGTGTTTATTTGGAGCCACAGAGAGAGGAAGTTCCCAGTCACTGGTTCTCTCTCCAGTTCCCCATAACACCTGAGGCAGAGCACAGCCGGGGCTGGAGCCCGGAGCCAGACTCCACCCAGGCCTCCCGTGTGACAGGCAGGGTCCAGTCCCGTGAGCCCCCACTGCCCCTCAGGGGCTACATTCAGAGCCGGGAATCGAACCCGGGTACTCCAGTGTGGGACGTGGGCACCTTCACCGCTGGGCCAAATGGTGCCTCCTTTGCGATTTTATCAGGAATTTTTAATATCGTATCCAATGACATTTGACATCATTTTTCAAACACATGGCTTCATTAATTAGACCTTAAGCTCAATATTTTTTCAATGATACACATCAAGGGTGGCACCAGGCTGTCACCTAGCAGGTGGCTCTCTCTGCTTGTGGGACAGCGGCGCATGTGTTCAGAACGAAGTCACTTGACTACAGTCGCACGGAGCACAGCCCATGGAGGGCTCATCCGCGGGACTCGCTCTGGGGAACAGAGCGGGGTGAGAGAGGGAGGCAGAGAGCCAGGCATGAGCAAAGGCTTCTTCTGGCTCTGCCGAAGCTCCCACCTCCCACCGGCGCACAGACAAGTGAGGGAAAGGCCCCCGGCCCGTCCATGGACCCACCGGGGCTGGAGCTGAGCCTCGGGCCTGGTCTGTAGCCGCCGACTCTCAATGGGAGTGAGAACCAGCATCTGTCGTGGGAGCTCCAAGAGGCTGAAGCGGCTTCTGAAGATGAGATGGAACCGCAGCGAGTGCCGCACCGGGCAGAATTACCCAGGGTACTTTGCAGCAATACGGAGCTCACTAAACACTCAGGGCACGAGGAATTCTCCGAGTAAATGAAACACTCCTGCTGGGCAGACGATGGTGCAGGAACACGGCAGCTGGACAACAGGCAGGCGCTGGTGCCCACGCCCAGCCTGCACCCAGGGTCAGAGGCCTCCAAGCCCCTCGGGAGCACGGGCAGAGGGAGAGCGGACGTGCACCGGTTTCCTCGCTCCTTGGGGTGGGTTCCTGGTTCCCTCTGGGAAGGAGATGAGAGAGTCAGGTTAGGTCTTCGGGTGCAAAAGTGGTCACTAAAAAGACACAGGGGCTCCCTCAGCCCCAGAGCTAACGAAGCCTCAAAGGATGAGACCTCGAAGTTACTTCTTATTTGATGAAACACAGAATGCCTGATGCCTTGCGGGTAATGGGCCAAAGAGCACGAGGCATGGGCCAGTCCAGGGCTCCAGCGAGCACCCTAGAAGTCTCTGCAGGGAGCACTTGGCGGAGCATCTTCTGGTTTGGTGCAGAAGACAGAGCGTCCGTGGTCGAAGTCCAACCCTGGAGGCAGGGCCCCACCACTCGCAGGCCTCCTGGGGGCCAGGGCGCGCGGCCGGGATGTGCGATGGGCACCTTGACGTAGAACATTTCCTAGGGGAATGACCAGACGATCAGGTCTTTCCTTCTTGAAACGTTTCTTATTCGTTTATGTTCATTTTTCTTGAAAGGCAGAGAGACAGAGGTCTTGCACCCACTGGTTCAATCCCCAAACGCCAGCAACAGCCAGGGCGGGGCCAGGCCAAAGCTGAGAGCCCTGACCTCCGTCAGCTCTCCCACCTGGGTGGCAGCCATCCAAGGGCTACCTCCCAGGAGGCATTAACAGGGAGTGGGAGTGGGAGCAGAGCCAGACTCAAGCCAAGCGCTGGAACCTGGGAAGTGGGAACCCCAAGAGACGCTCCAAGCACTGCGCCGCCCGCCTGCCCCAGGGAACTCCCTCTGCGGCTGGCGGCTGCCTCGCTGCCGTCTCCTGGTTGGGTTAATTTCCGGTCAGGTGATTTCCTAACTGGTCTCTGTCTCCCGTCCAGCATCGCCCTTTCTTGCAGCAAGAGCAGCAGGCTGGGAGCCCAAGCTTTCACTACAGTGAGTGCCCGATGCATTCGAATCTCTGGGAAACATGTTGGAGAACACACATTTTCTCTGTGTCTCAAACACTTCTGCTCTTTCCCTTGCACTCACGATCTCGCAGCTCAGCTGCGTTTTCAAAGCCAGCACTATCTGCTCCTGGAATTTGTTAACAAACTCAGTTTTGGGGGCTGGCGCTGTGGCGTAGCGGGTAAAGCCACCTCCTGCAGTGCCAGCATCCCACATGGGCACCGGTTTGAGTCCTCCTGCTCTACTTCCGATCCAGCTCTCTGCTATGGCCTGGAAAAGCAGTAGAAAATAGCTCAAGTTCTTGGGCCCCTGCACCCACAAGGGGGACCCAGAAAAAGCTCCTGGTTCCTGGCTTTGGATCGACGCAGCTCCAGCTATTGAAGCCATCTGGTTAGTGAACCAGTGAATGGAAAACCTCTCCCTCTCTGTCTCTCTCTGTCTCTCTCTTTCTCTGCCCCTCTGTAACTCTGCCTTTCAAATAAATAAATAAATTTTAAGAAAGAGAGAGGTAGGAAGGGAGAAAGGGAGGAAGAAAGCCAATTTGGTTTTCAGGTGCGAGTGTGGCCACTCTCTGGTTTTGACCCAGACAAGATCCCCAGGGCTCCCACCAGCTGCAGCCTCGCCTCACCCTCTTGGCTGCAGGTTCTCTTCGCTTCTGCTGTGAATGCAGGTCTTCCCAGGAAACACTTGCTTCTTCTGCTTCAACTGTGTGTTTCTCGTCCGAGTGTTGCGCCATCTCACGATCACCAACACACTCTTCGCCCCTCACCTGAGAACAAGATTGGGTGCAGTCCGTTTTCACCCTCAGGAGGGAGGAAGTCGCCCGCATCGCCCAGGTCCTGGAATCTCACCTGCTGGAGCCAGCTCAGCCCCTGCTCTCGGCACAGGCGCC